>APFE031732340.1:288329-337947 GCA_000404065.3 Pinus taeda
TGAGGATGCAACAAAGTATAGACAACTTGTAGGAAGTCTCAACTACCTAACTACTACCAGACCAGACATTTCATTTGATGTTGGAATCCTCTCTAGGTTTATGCAAAAGCCTTGTGAGGGACATTGGTCTACTGTAAAAAGAGTTCTAAGGTACTTGAAGGGAACTCAAGACTTTGGAATCAAGTATACACAGGTGGATGACTTCAGCTTGATTGGATATTTTGATTCAGACTTCGATGGAGACAAAGAAACTAGGGTATATACATTACGATATGCTATGAGTCTTGGATCAGGAGCTGTCTCCTAGAGATCATGCAAAGAATCAGTTCCAACAAATTCCACAACAAAAGCAGAATATGTGGCAACAGTTGAAGCAACAAAAGAAATTGTGTGGCTCAGGAAAATTCTTGAAGATTTGCAGGTAAAACAAGTACAATCAACTCCACTCATGATTGACAATGCCTTTGCAATAAAGTTGGCCAAGAACCCAAGGTTCCATGATCGAATGAAGCACATCAATACTAAATATCATCTGATTCAACATCATGTTGAGGCCAAAACAATCCATTTGTGTTCCACAAATGGGCAAATTGTAGACATCTTCACCAAAGAACTTGGAAGAGAAAAGCTTGAATGATTCAGAATGATGCTTGGACTCACCAACATCCCTTCAGATTAAGGGGGGGAATGTTGACACCTAATCCTCATGATTGGGTGAATATAATGTAAATAGATAAATAAATAATATGAACATTCATCAGGAGATGAAATGAACAATCTCTCCCTTATGTATTTAATGAATACCTACCTAAAGGAATAAACACAAATCATTTTTTCCTTGAGGAGTTACTGCATGCCCTGACAGTTTTTATAATTTGGGTCTATAATATTAGTCCCTTGGGTTTAATATTATTCCCTTAGGTTCATAATCCCTTGTTGTTTTAGTATTGATCCCTTGGGTTTATTGTTCCTTTGGGTTTATAATATCAATCACTTGGATTTATTATTCCCCGATCAACGATGGTTTATTATGCTACCAACCATGGTCCAATATGGAATTGTGATAAGGATTGTCTTAATAAGAAAATAAAAAATGGTCATTCATGTTTATTTTAGTGTTTATAATATTTATCTTAGGGTTTAAATACATTGGGTTTATAATATTAGTCCCTTGGGTTCATAATCCCTTGGGGTTTTAGTATTAATCCCTTGGGTTTACTATTCCTCTCGGTTTATAATATCAATCCCTCGAGTTTATTATTCCATTAGGTTTATAATATTAATCATGGTAAACCATTGTCAATCATAGCGAACGATCATCAACCATGGTTGAATGTTGCATTTTAACAAGGATTGTCTCGTCACGAAAATAAACCATCTTTATTTTACTATTTTTAATATCTATATTTGTGTTTACCAATGTTGGGTTTATAATATCGGTCCCTTGGGTTTAACATTATTCCATTCGGTTCATAAACCCTTAGGTTTGTGATTCCATTGGGTTGAAAATATCAATCCCTTGCGCTTATTATTAACTTGGGTTTATAATATCAATCATGGTCAACCATAACAAAGCATGGTCAATTGTGGACAATCATGGTTTGATCTTGTATTATCAAAAAAGTGTCTTCACTTACACCTTGGCTTTATAATATTAGTCCCTTGATTTTAATATTATTCCCTTAGGCTCATAATCCCTTGAGATTTTAGTATTAATCCCTTGGTTTTACTCTTCCTTTGTGTTTATAATACCAATTGCTTTGGTTTATTATTCCCCAATCCACCATGGTTTACTATGATGTCAACCATGGTCAACCACGGTCCAACATGGAATTGTGATAAGGATTGTCTCAATATGAAAATCAATGATGATCAGTCACTTTTATTTTAGTGTTTATAATATTTATCTTAGGGTTTATATACGTTGGGTTTATAATATTAGTCCCTTGTGTTTAATAGTATTCCCTTGGGTTCATAATCCCTTGGGGTTTTATTATTAATTCGTTGGGTTTATTATTCCTTTGGGTTTATAATATCAATCCCTTTGGTTTATTATTCCCTTAGGTTTATAATATCAGTCATGGCCAACCATTGTCAATCATAGCTAGCCATGGTCAACCATGGTTGAATGTCACATTGTGACAAGGATTGCCTCACCTTAAAAATAAACCATGCTTATTTTAGTGTTTATAATATTTATATTTGGGTTTACCAATGTTCGGTTTTTAATATTAGTCCCTTGGGTTGATAATCCCCTGGGGTTTTATTATTTATCCCTTGGTTTTATGTTTCCCTTGGGTTCATAATATCAATCCCCTGGGTTTATTGTTAACTTAGGTTTATAATATCGATCATGGTCAACCATGGTCAACAACAACCAACCATTGTCAACTGTGGTGAATCATGGTCCAATCTCGCATTATGAAGATAATTGTCTTCACGTAGGGTTTATATACCTTGGGTTTATAATATTAGCTTCTTGGGTTTATGATTATTCCCTTAGGTTCATAATCCCTTGGGGCTTTAGTATTAATCCCTCTGGTTTATTATTCCATTGGGTTTATAATATCAATCGCTTGGTTTTATTGTTCCCCGGTCAACCATAGTTTATTATGATGTCAACCATGGTCCAACATGGAATTGTGATCAGAGTTGTGTCAATATGAAAATCAACGATGGTCAATCATGTTATTTTAGTGTTTATGGTATTTATCTTAAGGTTTATATACGTTGGGCTTATAATATTACTCCCTTGGGTTTAACGTTATTCCATTGGGTTCATAATCCCTTGGGGTTTTAGTATTAATCCCTTGGGTTTATTATTCCTTTGGGCTTATAATATGAATCCCTTAGGTATATCACTCCCTTAGGTTTATAATATCAATCATGGTCAACCATTGTCAATCATAGGAAACCATGGTCAACCGTGGCTGAATGTCTATTTGTGACAAGGATTCTCTCACCATGAAAATAAACCATGTTTATTTTAATGTTTGTAATATTTATATTAGGGTTTACCAATGTTGGCTTTATAATATTAATCCCTTGGGTTTAATATGATTCCCTTGGGTTCGTAATCCCTTGGGGTTTTAGTACTCATCCCTTGGGTTTATAATATGAATCCCTTGGGTTTATTATTAATTTGGGTTTATAATATCAATCACGGTAAACCATGGTCAACCATAACCAACCATGGTCAATTGTGGTCAATTGTGGTAAATTATGGCATTATCTCATATTATCTCATAAAGTCATCAACAATCATGGAAAATCATGGTCGACCATGTTTTATAGAATCAAACATCATTAACCATGGTCAATCATGGTCAAGCATGTTTGAACGTCGCACTATGACAAAAATTATGTTGATATGAAAATAAACCATGATCAACCATGTTCTAATGTCGTATTGTGACAAAGAATGTCTCGATATGAAAATTAACCATGGTGCAACATGGAATTTTGATAAGGATTGTCTCAATATGAAAATCAACCATGGTCAATCATGTTTACTTTAGTGTTTATAATATTTATATCATGGTTTATATATGTTGGGTTTATAATATTAGTCCCTTGGGTTTATAATATCAATCCATAAGGTTTATAATATTAATAATGGTAAACCATTGTCAATCATAGCCAACCATGTTCAACCATCGTCCAACCATATGGATATGGAAATCAACCATGGTCAACCATGGTCCAACATTGTGTTATGATAAAGATTGTCTCGATATGAGAATAAGTCATGGCTAACCATGGTTAACCATGGTCCAACATTGCATTGTGACAAGGATTGTCTCTACATGGAAATCAACCATGGTCAACCATGTTTATCTTACGGTTTATAATATTCATGTTAGGGTTTATATACGTTGGCTTTATAATTTTTATACCTCACGTTTATTATTCCCTTGGGTTTATAATATCAATCCCTTGGGTTTACTGTTGTAAGGTTTCATATTCCTGGGATTTAATATTATTATACAACGGTCAACCATGTTCAACCATGCTCAACCATGGTTTAATGTTGCATTGTGAAAAGGACCGTATCAATATGAAAATCAACCATGCTCAACCATGTTTATTTTAGTATTTTTATTATTTATCTTAGCCTTTTTATGCCTTGGGTTGATAATATTATTCCCTTGGGTTTCATATTATTCCCTTACATTCATAATCCATTGGCATTTTGGTATTAATCCCATGGGTTTATTATTCCTTTGGGCTTATAATATCAATCGCTTAGGTTTATTATTCCTTGGTTAACCATGGTTTATTATGATGTCAACCATGGTCAACCATGGTCAACTATGGTCCAACATGTAATTGTGATAAGGATTTTCTCAATATGAAAATCAACGATGGTTAGTCATGTTTATTTTAGTGTTTATAATATCTATCTTAGGGTTTATATAGGTTGGGTTTATAATATTATTCCCTTGGGTTTAATATTAATCCCTTGGGTTCAAAATTCATTGGCGTTTATTATTACCTTGGGTTTATATTATCAATCCATTTGGTTTATAATATTAATCATTGTCAACCATGTTCAATCATAACTAATCATGTTCAACCACAGTCAAATAAGGTTGGATATGGAAATCAAGCATGCTGAACCATGGTTGACCATGGTCCAACGTTACGTTGTGACAAGGATTTTCTCTATATGGAAATCAACCCTAGTCAACCATGGTCAATCATATTTATTTTAGGGTTTATAATATTCATTTTAAGGTTTATATACCTTGGGTTTATAATTTTTATTCCTTAGGTTCATTATTCCCTTGGTTTTATTGATCTAAGGGTTCATATTCCTAGGGTTTAATATTATTCAACAATGGTTAACCATAATCAAACATGGTCAACCATGCTCTAATGACACATTGTGACAAGGATTGTCTCCATATGAAAATCAACCGTGCTCAACCATGTTTATTTTAGTATTTTTAATATTTACCCTAGGGTTTTTATACCTTGGGTTTATAATATTAGTAACTTGGGTTTAATATTATTCCCTTGGGTTCATAATGACTGGGGGTTTTAGTATTAATCCCTTGGGTTTATTATTCGTTTGGGTTTATAATATGAATCCGTTAAGTTTATTATTCACTTAGGTTTATAATATCCATCATGATTAATCATTGTCAACTATGGTCAATCGTGGGGTTTTAGTGTTAATCCCTTGGGTTCATTTTTCCTTTCGGTTCATAATATTAATGCCTTGGGTCTATTATTAACTTTAGTTTACAATATCAATCATGGTCAACCATAACCAACCATGGTCAACAATGGTGGGATGTTACATTGTGACAAAAATTGTCTCCATATAAAAATAATGGACAATCATTGTCAACCATGGTTAGCCATGTTTGATTATGGTCAACCATGTTTTATAGAATCAAACATGGTCAATCTTGGGTTTTTAGTTTAAATCCCAATGGTTTGTTATTCCTTTGGGTCAAACATGGTGAATGATAGTCAACCATGGTTAGCCATGCTCAAATGTTGATTTGTGACAAAGATTGTCTCAATATGAAAATTAACCATGGCCAACCACGGTTAACCATGGTCCAACGTCATATTGTGAGAAAGAATTAATTATCATCATGATTAATTATTACTATATAAATACGAATTAATTATTATTATTATTATTATATATTTATCAATGCTTTGTGTCATAGATAGAAATTAAGTTGTATGGGTGTATCAACCACATTTACTAAATAATTATTGTTATTATTAAAATTATTGTTATGAAGAATATTATTGTTAATATTATTATTATTATTATTATTATATAATATACTATAATAATATAATAATAAATATATTATGCTATTATAATAATATAATAATAATGCAATATTCCTATATAATGTTATTATCACTCATTATTATTATTATTAATTAATATTACTAATATATTATCATAGTATTAATATGACAATCATAATATATAAATATTTAAGAATATGGTTGTTATTATTTATATAGTTATTAATAATTATAAATAGTTAGTCTTTAAAAAAGTACACAAAATAATTATTAATGTGGTTGATATAAGCTTATCACCTTATATCAACCACATTGGAAAATGTTGCTATTCTAGTACTATAGTTGTTATGTACAAGTCATTTGCATTTGGGTTGTTATTGTATTATTTTCCATGTTTTAATGTCCAAGAACTAATTTCATTTGCCGAATGGCCTGCAAGATTACCCAAATGTATTGGGACCTATAATGATGAAAGGGAGACAAGTGATATTCAAGGTTCTATTTAACATACAACAGAGAGAACATTATCAACCATCAACCGTACCATAATCTAGGAAATATAAAATGTTGGGCTCAACTCCATTACTATTAGGCTTTTGGTGATAATTTTTAATGCTCAATAACTAACCCTAATCCAAGCCCATCTCAATGATATGAAAGATATTTTGAATCAGTGACCGGAGAATCCACAGTATGAACATTTTTATGTCAACGTTTCAAATCCCAGATGAGATCCATCATCAGGACTTAAGAATGATGATAAAAGATGAGCTGCTTTAGAGAAATAAATACTAATGAGGTTAAATTTTTCGGATCAACACACTGTCGGCTGGGAAATTTATTTATTAATTTTACTAATTTTATTTTATTAATTATATTAATTTTATTAATAATTTATTAATTTAATTAATTTAATTAATTTATTTTCTCTATGAAAGATCTTAATGATATGAAATGAAATGGTTGATAGAATAATCAATAACTGGCAAGAAACCATTAATGTAAATGAATCACCTTCATAACAATGGCATTGGCATTGTATTCACCATTGGAAACTTAATATGATAGAATACCTAACCCTAAAACTACACTTAGTTAGTTGTTACACAGACGATAGTTCTTAGAGAATCGATGTCATATTACTGAACAATGGATCAATTCCTTGAAACACATGGGGAAATTTATGGCAAAGCTAGTTATCCAATAGAGATTTGAAAATATTGGTAGTTAAATGAAACTTCTACATTCTGGAGACTAGATAGCTTTGGAGTCTGAGATGAAACTTTTTGACAATTTTGAGGGCTACATCCACTAGCCATATGATTCTTAAGGAGAATGAACACCAAATTTTATACTACCTTTCACTAAGAGAACATGCAACACTAACTATGAATATGAATCTTAATGGAATAGTTAACATATTCAAAGAAACTGTAGATTATTGGCACTCGTGGAGAGTTGTAAAATTGTTGTTTGATGTGTCAAGGGATTTTGCAACAATAAGATTGGAAGCATTATTTAAAAATCTTGGCCATTTTTCAATGTGCTTCTATTTGTATGGTTAACTAATCTAGGTATAAATGAAGGTCCATATCACTCTTGTGCTCTTACTATCGAAAAGAAAAAATCTTAGATGACTTATGGCTATGGGAAAATCTCCTCTTATGTTTGGTGGTGACTTTAAGAACATTGATTATATAAAAATTAGTTTTATCACACACCCCACCTAGTTTGTTATAAATGCACATGGCAGAAATAATAGAATGTTTTTAGGAATTACTTCCATATGAGGGATAACCCACATGGAAGTAAAACAAGTCAGGGTTCCTTTAAATGCATCTCTAAATAGCTACTAAGGCTTTCAAATTTCTGAAGGGAAAATAGTGAAGAGCTGCAAACAAAATTTCAAAAGGAGAAAACCAAAAAATCGTGGGACCTTTCACAAATCCATATATGTACCAATCCATAAGAATAACTGGCTATCAAAATCACCCTTTGTTTCCAACTTCAAACCTTTCTCATACTTTTCCAATCAACTAGAGGAAAAATAATTTGGGAATATATCAACAACACCAACAAAAAATTCATTCATGACAAAGGGAGGGATACTTACTGTAATGTTTTATATCTTATTATGATGAAATATTTTTATCTACTTCCCTAATTATTGGTTGTGTTCTTGTAGGGATGAGGCTGGTTGTAAGGCTATTGCATTGTATAAATTCACACCCTATGGATTAAATCTACAATGATTATTGTTGATTATATAAATCTATATTCTATGGTGTCAAATATAATTATATTTATTTTGGCATATTACAAATATAATCATGCCATATTTATCGAAATGTGGAAACTCCAAAAGTGATGTAAGTGTTAATAATGATATGAAAGGACATTAAGAAAATGGAGAATCATTATGAATATGAAAATTCTTAGGGGTCAAGTGGGCCATGAGGGAATTTGAAGAGTCATGGGAGACAGGAAAGTTCACCACCCTATTTTCACAAACATATCCTCATTCCTTTGGAGGAGGGGAATTTTAGCACTTGATCACTACTAACATTTAGATAGTTATTTTTTCTTAGGGAGATTAAAGCATTATGCTCTTGGCAACTTTTAGTTTGAGCTATGGTGAGACTCACATTTTGTTTTGAAGGTGATATGAGTAGTCCTCATTCCACTATTGGGTTTTTATAGGCTTGTGGTGTACGTACTGTTAATTTTTTTTATTATTCTCTGTTGTATCAGTTACATTAGCCCAATTTACTTCCTTATTAACAATGCATCCAATTATTAGTAATATAACCAATCATAAATGTAATTGAAGACAAAACAATGTATGAAGTGACAAAGAAGGAAATAACACAACCATAAGAGATAATAGATTGGCCTAGGACCAGTCAAAAAGCCCACAAGGGGGAACCCTTTCAAATATTCTTCTTTAATAGATCATCATAAAACGATTTTACAAAAGAGTGCAATGAGCTCAATACATATGTTTGCAGTAGATACTAATAAATGAGATCTAAAAATATATAGATCTATATATTAGCAGAGATAAACCCAGATCTACCTGATCACTGAAGCCCACTGAAGGAAAATAATAAACCCAATATTAAAACCTTGGTCACTCTCAGCAAAACAATGTGCATGCGTTTGAAACTCTATGGACCCCTCACTTTGCCACTATGTGAGGGCATCTCTAGATGCTCGAATTCTCTTTGGAGGACATGGTGCTTGTGTCTGGGGTTAAAACCACCAAAACTTATCAAAAAATCCTTGGGACACTCTTTATCAGTTTCTATCTATATGTTTGGGATGGTCTAGATGCTCTCAAGACTACTCTGTGTCACTGTTTTGGGACAGACACCTTTAAATATGCATTAGAACCCTTGGACGCTCCCTTAAGCCTATGTGCCAACGTCTGGGGATCTATGGATTTTCCCAAAAGCCTATGTGCTATCATCCAATGACTAAAAATCCTAGCTCTAGGCAAGCTTCCTAGGATTAGAAAAACCTAAGTTAGAGAGAACCTTATGCCTATGATTTCAAACCCTTGTGTACTCTTTCCGTCAAATATGTGTGAACTAATACAAAAGAGAAGAATAGAATATGGATTGATCATTGTGATGAAATGATCTTGAGGTCGCTTCTATTTATATGATTTTCTGAGGGTTAACTTGGGGTTAAGGCTGACCTAATAAGTTACACATGTGGTTAGGGCCGACCCATTCCATAATGCATGTATGAATAAAATAATTCAAAACTTAACTTCCACTTGAACAAATTAGGTGATCTTTAGGTTGATTTTTGTCCTTTCGAAAAGACGGATGTAATGAAATAATCACCTTGGTAATTTGAGCCATCCATTGTGAAATTAGACACTAGTATAAAAAATTAGCACTCCCTCTCAACTAGGAAGAATTCCATCTATCAATATCTGTCAGTTGATCTTCACATCATCATGTAACGCTTTGAGTGTCTATGCTCATCTCTATCTTCTCAAACTCTCTGGGATCTAAACAAAGAATAATTGCGGCGAAATAGCTTCAACCAATAACATGCAATAGGGTAAATCATCATACAGGGGAGAAAATTCTTGACCCTGGAATCTCATTGGGGAGCTTACCCTCAACCCAAAATCTCAAAAGGGCAGTAACTCTCAACCCAACCCTATTGTCTACCAGTCATCCCAACAGTGAATCTCAACAGTCATGTGGTCAAAAACTTCCATCATAATCTCCTTGGGTTGTGCACCACAAAGTACACTCTCAACTTGTTGGCCATACGAGTAGTGGTATTCCCAACAAGACCTACTTGTGGTTATGATGCCAACTAGGGTATACATTGTAAATACCAAACATGGGAGCAAAATTCTACAACTCTATAAAGATAAGTGAGAAACATTCTCGACCCTATGGGTAACAGATAGGGAACTACCCTATTTTCTAGATATCCCTCAACCCTAGGAGGCCTCTATCTCAATTCCTTTCCCTGGGAGCTCAAATAGGGTAGGAAGAGTTGGCTCAATGTCCTTGATCAACACTGCCCCTTATCTAGAGTGGCCACATCCATCAGCCCAGGATACTCGCTGAAGACCAAAAAAATTCCCTTTGGTAATGCCTTGGTGAGAATGTCTGCAATTTGTTCATCTATCAATATGAGATGGAGCCTAACAACTCATCTCTGCACCCCGTCTCAAATAAAGTGATATCGAATCTCAATATGCTTGGACTTATCATGGGAGACCAGATTTTATACCAGATGTATTCCACTCTTATTATCACACTATATCACTATACCATCTAGGACTTGCTCAAATAGCTCTCGGAAGATCTTTATCAACCAAAATTCTTCACAACTAACCATGCTAGTGGAAAGTATTCTTCTTTAGCGGTGCTCAGTGCTACAATGATCGGAATATGGATTAGGGGAAAAAAATTTCTCAAAAATAAAAGTGTCTAGAGTCCCTCGAAACTTGGATGACCATGTCTCTCTCAATGATATGATCCTAATGCAACTTGTTTCACTCAAAACAGAGTTCGTATGAGAAAGTTAGAGCCTGCTGACAGTTTCACCAAACAAAAAATTATGCAGGTACTACCCAATCAGTAGTCAGTATTGCTAATGTGGCAAGTGACTGAGAGGGTCAAAGGTGGTCAATGGCCAATGCAGTCTTGCCAAGTGACAGCTTGTGGTTGGTTTCCATTTGGATGATGTGGCACAATTATGTTGGTTTTGGATGGGCCAATGAGAAGCCACCATGTGGTGAGCCCGAAGGTTGCCACGTGGCACCTTCCAAATGGCCAAACAAGATTTATATGTCTGGTTTAAAAATTTGGTGGAGGTCGGGGTTGAATGCATGACCTCCCCTCTACAAGGCAACCACCATCCCACCACACCAAAATAAGGCAATTTTGTTAAACAATGGAACACATTTTAATATATCCTTTGCATTTAATTGCATATTTATGGTGCTAAACAAGGATTAGTAGATAATTAAACCTATTTTGCATTTAATAAATTTAGGTTCTAATTTGGGGGTATTTATGTTGGAGCCACCAAACTTGGCAGACTTAACTGGAGTCTTTCAAGTTTTAGTGGAGATTTTCTAGGCCAAACTAGAGAAATCCATAGATTGCTCAATTTTCGACCAGATTTTGAAGATGAATAGTCAATTTTGGATGATTTTCGTGCTTTTAACAAAATGCAATAGGTTTCAGATGAAATAGGATACTTCTACATGTGATATTTCCACAGGGAAGTTCAGGGAAGCTTAGGGCCATGAGGGAAGGAGGTTATGCCCAGATCAAACAGAGTCAGTTTTCAGAGATATAATAGTCATTTTTGGGGTTTCTGGGTCATTTGAACCTAGTGGTATAGTTTTTGAAGCTATTGGAGTTGAGTAGAAGCTTCTAATAATACATTTAACCAAATAAATCCAAGAGGGACTAGCCATTGAAGGATGTCCAAGGAGATGTAGTGCAAGAGGATGGGGTGAACTCCTTTATCAGATGTGTGAATGATTTTACTGTGTATTTTGTAATCAATTTCGTTTGTTGTACATGTGTTTTTAATATGCTAATTAACTCATAAATCACTCACATAAAAGACATAAAACTTGACATATAAACCACTTGCATAATTGGGTAAATGAGATGATCCTAAACATATTTTTTAACTAATGAGGGAGATTTAATAGCATTAAAAAGTTTTCCCAAGATTCTATATCAGCTTGGTATTAGAGCACTTGTTAGCTCATTTGAACCCTGAGATGGTTTTCTAAGGTTAGCTAAAGAATTTACTATTGATTTTGAAATTGTGCAAGGATCATTTAACTGTGTGCAAGTTTCTCTGTACAAGTTGAAGAAAGGAAAAGCTCAATAGTGAGAGCTTGGTTCTCAAATCACAGTAAATAATTTTGTAAAGTTTCGTGAATTTTTCTAAATCTCTTTAATTCATTACATTTGTGATGGCAGCTTCAACAAGTGACATTTCTAATCCATCTTCCTTAGAATGACTGTTTGATGAAGAGATGTTGTAGGATTTTATCATCATGAGAGATATGCTGCAAGAGATGTATGAAGATAGGAAGGATAACACTATACTTCAAAAGTAGTGGATGGCCATGAAGGAGGAGAAGAAAAAACTTCTTGGAAAGATGCATCAGATGGAGAGTCAGCTCCATGTTGCAAAGGAAATGCTAGCCATGTATGTGCATGAACAAGAGGCATGAAAATCAAGTTTATCTTCATTTTCCTCTCAAAATGAATGTTTTTCTGCTTTTGAAAGGCATAGTAGAGGAATAGGGTCCAAATTATTGATCAATATGGGCTAGGAAGGTAGAGGGTTAGGCAAACATGCACAAGGCATAGTTGAGCCAATTGTTGTTGAGGAAAGGCTTAGGTATTTGGGTGTTGGTTATGCACAACATGATGTAGAATGCTCCAAAGCTAATGAGGCACATGAAGGTCTTCCAATAAGGACTTTTCTTTTAAGTTCATATAATCACTTTGTAAGAAAATGCTGATAAGAATGCAAACAACGGTTTCAATGAACAAGATGATGTTGAAAGCTCTAAGGTTATTAATGCCATTGTTCGTATTCCAAAGAGAGAAACTACCTCATCAAACTCACCTCCTCAAGAAGGTGACAAAGGTGAATGTGCAAGGTATAAATCTACCTTAATCAAGTTTCTTTTTATTATGATAAACATGGTAAATATTCACATAAGAATTGGAGAGAATTTACATGTTCTTTTTATTGTTTGAATAACCATAATATTGGAAGATCTTGGAAGAAAAAGGCCACATACAGGAAAATTTCAAAGAAAAAATGACAAAAAACCAGAGGTCCATTGGACAATGGAAACCATGTTGCAAAGAAGATGCAATTATTTTTCACTAATTGCCACAAACAAGGTCTTCTCATAGACAAATGTTGGACTTCGTATCCAAAAACTCATCCACGACCTTTGAAGAAGGTCGAGAGACACTTTGGCAAGAATGAAAAATAGGATTCCATAATTGATGTGGTTCAAGATGATTCACAAGATTATGGGCAGCTAAAAGAAGCACCATGGAAATGGTTTGGTAAGAGGTGGTTTGATTTCATATCCAAATAAGGCTTGCATTTATTTTGTTGATAGATGAAATTCTTTGCCTAAAAATGAATTTATTTGCCTTGTGAATGCATTACTTTTATGTTGAAAGTATGCTAAAACTTGTATGATCCAAGATGTTCAAAGTGGAGTTCCATTTGACTCAGTTAAATGCAACAAAGAAGGCAATTTGTGGTTAAAAATTTGTATGTGAATGCATTTGCTTTGAATTAATTCTTGATGTTGCATATTTTCGCTAGGAAGGTGTGTGAAAGTGGGCTATGTTACTCACTTCATTTGCCACAAATTTGTCAATTCAGCTCTTATGTACCCATACATGTTTTTTGGCTTATTGTACTTGTGTTTGTACTTGAGGGAGAATTGAAGAATTGAACACATACATGAGAATTTGTGCGTGTTTGAATAGTGGAATTGTTGCTAGTTTCATTTTTTTTGGATACATGGATGAGTGTCAACATTTATGTCATATCAACTTGGAGGAGTTGATTTTATATTCAAAGATGGAATGGAGATGTTGACAGATTATTGCATGAGATGTGAAATTCGTGTTGTTTTTACAAATAATCGTCATGTTTTTGTACATGCTTATGTTTGGCTCTCAAGTCAAGTTACTTGTTTGAAGAAGTATGTTTTCTCAACTTATGTTTAGTCGATGATGTTCTTTCGACTTGTGTTACTTGATGTTTTGTACACCAAGATGCAAGAGTACATGATGATGTTACATGATGTGATAATTGTTTCTTTGAAGGAGAAAAAGAAGAGGTTGTCAATTTGCATTTCTTACATAATGTGTTTTTCCATTTAATAGTTTTATCTGTGACAAGATGTCGCAGCATTTTGGAAGTTCCATTCTTGAGCAAGATGATCATGCTTAGCTTTCATTATGAAATAATGATATGATTTTCATGTTGAATTGGAGGATAATAAAGGCAATAAGCAAAAGTGGACGAGATGCCAAAAATTTGCGGCAATTGTAGACCATTGTATGTGTTGACGTGAAGATTCTCAATGGGAAGGCTATCAGATTGTATCAATTTTCAAAGGTCTGAGTGATGGATATGTACAACAAAGGTATTTTTTTATCAAAAAGTTCCCAACAAGTGTTGAATTGGGTCAGCAACAAAAGAAGAACATTGGTTGAGGGGAATAGTCATTTGCAATGTAAGGGACGTCAATGTACCCAAGTGGTTGTCATGTAGACCTTTCAAGTACAATTAGTTGAAAGGACTTGGGAAGGAGAACATTTTTTAACTCTCATCAAATAACCAGCATTTGTGGGTCCAAAAGCCTGTAAGTGGGAAGGAGTGATCAAAATCTGGATTAGGGGCAAAAATTTGTTCAAGATTCAAAGTGTATGTAACTGCTCGAAACCTGAATAACCGCGTCTATCTCAATGATAAGATTCCAACGCAACTCATTTCACTCAAACTAGAGTTTTTATGACAAAGTTAGATGCTGTGACTATTTCACCAAACAACAAAAAAAAATTGTAGGTACTCCCGAGTCAAAAATCCATACTGATGAGATGGCAGGTGACTGAGCAGGTCAAAGGTGGTCAACGCCTAATGAGGGCTCACCAAGTATTACCTTGTGGTTGGTTTCTAGTTGGGTGATGTGGCATGATTCTATTGCTTTTGGATGGGCCAATGAGAGGTCACCACGTGGAAAGCCCAGATGTTGCCACCTCGCACCTCCCAAATGGCCAAACATGATTTATACATTTTTTTCTTTTAAATTGGTCGAGGTCTGGGTTGAACCCACAACCTCCTCTCCACAAGCCAACAACCATACTAATGAGCCATGCAAGGGGGTCTTCTTAAACAATGGAACACATTTTAATATATCCTTTGTATTTAATTGAGCAATTATTGCGCTAAACATGGATTAGCAGATAATTAAAGCCATTTTGCATTTAATTAATCTCGATTTTAACTCGGTAGGATTTATGGTGGAGCCACCAAATTCGGGCCTGCCACCTAACTTGGCAGAGTTAACTGGAGTCTTTCTAGTTCTAGCACAATTTTTCAAGGCCAAACTGAAGAAAGCCATAGATTTCTCAAATTTTGATCGATTTTTGAAGACGAGTAGTCAATTTTGGATGATTTTGATGCTCCGAAGACAATGGAATATGTTGATGAGGAAATGGGATAGTTCTACATGTGATGTTTCCACAGGGAAGTTTGGGGAAAACTAGGGCCACCAGGGAAGGACGTCATGCCCAGATAAGCAAGAGTTAGGTTTTAGAGATCTAATAGTCAATTTTGGAGTATTTGGGTACTCTGAACTCAATGGTATAGTTTGAAAAGCCATTGGAGTTGAGAAGAAGCTTGTAATCAGATATTTGACCAAATAATTCCAAGAGGGCTTAGCCATTGAAGGACGTTGAAGGAGATGTAGCCCAAGAGGTTGGGGTGAACTCCTTTATAAGCTATGTGTATGATTTTGCTGTGTATTTTGTCTAAATTTTCATTTCTTGTACATGTGATGTTAATTAGTGAATTAACTCATAAATCAATCACATAAAGTACATATAACTTGACATGTATACCTCTTGCATAACTAGGTAAATGAGACGATCCTAAGCACATTTTTTAACTGATGAAGGAGCTTGCATAGAATTAACAAGTTTTCCCAAGATTTTAGATCATACAAACTTTTTTTTCCTTCTCATCCCGGATAGCATGGTAGATCCAAGGCTAAAACGACATCCACATGCAATCTTTCTGTCGATAACATTTTTACCTTAGTCAGCATTAGTGTATCCATGAAGTTGAATATTTCTAGAAAAACATCTCAAGCGAAGTGTGATCGATCCATGAAAATATCTCAATATGTGTTTGGTAGCTATCCAATGTGCCTTGAGAGGCTCAATCATGAATTGACTCAATGTGTTTACTGCATAGCATATGTTTGAATGGGTGTTCACAAGGAACATCAGAGCCCCAATTATTTGTCTATACTTGGATGGATTTTCCATGTGTGGTCCTACAACTTATCCACATAAATTATTGAATTTCATATCCGTTAGTGTAACCATGAATTTACATTCATTCATTCCAAATATCTCCAAAATCTTCACAACGTATTTTCCAAGAAAAATCTCATCGGGCCTTTGCCACACGTCAAGGCCTAAAAAGTAGTGCATAAGACCAATGTCTTTCGTCTCAAATTCAGAGGTTATCATTCTCTTACACTTGATCATCAGAGGATCATTACGTGTCAAGAATAAATAAACAACATACAAATCCAAAATCAATGGCATAACTTGGAATGCCTTGAAGTAAATGTTGGGGTCAACATTTATTCTTGTGGATTCTAGCTTCACTAAGTAAATGTCAATGTGTGCATACCAATCTCAAGGAGCTTTGTTCAAATGATACAATGCCTTCTTCAACTTGCAAACATGTGCTCTTCAATCTTCCACTTCAAATCCCTGTGGTTGTTCAACATATACTTCTTCCTATAACATGCCATGAAGGAATGTGGTCTTTACATCCATATTATGCAGAGTCCATCCACAAATCATAGCAAGGGAAACTATAGAACGGATTTTCATATATCGAGCCATGGGAGAAAATATGTCATCATAATATTCTCCCTCTTTTTGACATAATCCTCGAGCTATGAACCTTGATTTGTATTTCATAATGCTGCCATCAATTCCACATTTGATCTTGAATAAAAACTTTGAAGTCACAACAGACTTCTTATTCAATCTAGGTACAACATCCCAAACATCATTTTTCACAATTGATTCATGTTCCTCAACCATAACATCCTTCCAAAATTTTTATTTGACATATTCTTCAAATGAGGACGGTTCATCTTGAATCATAGTGTTCATAGCTACAACATATCCATGATACCTGCATGGTTTCTTCCTTTCTCTGAATGATCTATGAATGGGAACATTTCTTTCAACATTATGTAAAGTATCACAGAGCCAAAGTGGTCTCTTCCTAGTAGGAGCATAACTTGGAGGAGGATCTAACAAATCCATATGCTCCATGGGATTATCATCAATATCAAACTTGGGTAAAAAAGGACCATCTAGAATATCCCATTCATCATCCTCTTCCTTGAGAGGAAGAGTTGGAGGAAGATCTCTTTCTTTTCCAAGATATGCATCTTCATCAAATGTTACATCCCTACTAATTTTGACCTTCCTCTGACTACGAATATATTTTCTATATTCTTTGTAATTTTCACAATAACGCACAAATGCACCTTTCCTTCCTGTAGATTCCAATTTGTTTCCTTTTTCCTTTGAAGCATGAAAATATATGGGGCATCCAAATACACAAACATGGCTAATATTAGGCTTGATACTTGTGAATATTTCTTTAGGGGTCTTGTTTTCTAATGCTTGATAAGGCACCCTATTTTGAACGTACATAGCAGTATATGTAGCTTTGTCCCAAAGGAAGTTTGGCACATTCTGATCATGGAGCATAGCACATGAAACTTCTAATATAGACCTCTTCTTCCTTTTAGCTATAGCATTTTGTTTAGGAGTCTATGGCACAATTGTTTCTTTCTTGATCCCTTCTTTCTTGCTAAATGCTATGAATTCTTTCAACATGTATTTCCCTCCATTGTTGGATCTAAAGACCTTGTTCTCTTTCCTCACTAATTTTTGGTCAAGGCTTTGAATTCCTTGAATATTTCAAAGGCTTCATCCTTGTGCTTAAGATAGTATATCCATGTCTTTCTTGGGAATTCGTCAATAAAGCTGATGTAGTGGAGATGACCACCAACATAATGTATAGGCATCAGACAACATATGTCATAATGAATGAGATGAAGGATGTCATTTGTGTTGGTCTTAATAGAGGGAAATGGCCCCCTTTTTTTCTTTCCACTTGCACAATCTGGACAAATTCTGTCATGATGAGCTTGAACTTCGAGAATACCTACGATAAAATTATTCAACTTTATAAGTGCATCATAGTGTAGATGAACTAGTCTGCTGTGCTACAATCACTCAAACGATTAGTATTATGAACCAATTCTAGAAGGTCTTCTAGTGACTCTATAGAGTCCTTCAAATCATGATCCTAATGTGAATGTATCTCTCATAGGTGAATCATCAAACCAAGTCAAACCTTTTCCTTTGATGAAGGAAACCCTCATTCCTTTATCTTCCAATGCATATATATATATATATATATATATATATATACACCAAAACCTTCATTAATCCTATTACATACATAACATCATGCAATAGAACTGATTCCTGAGAATTCAACTGAAATTTGATGGACCCATAGCCTTTGACGGTATGAGTGGATTTGTCTCCAAGATTTATCTTAAACTTAGTCTCCCTCTCTACCAGATTAGAGAGGACTTCCTTGTATCTAGAGATATGATGAGTGGCCCTATTATTAACTAACCAACTATCCCACAAATCTGGTGGAGAAATTAGTAAGGGCGGAAATAAGAATGTATTCAGATTTATCTACAAAATTACTTTCATACCTGGGAGCCCTTGACATCTTTTTATGAGGATGATCTTCTTCACAGTCACTTGAGGAGTCTCTTCCTCTTCTTTCATATCTGCTATCACGGTTATTTCTTTGATTTCCATTTCTTCTTTTTTTATTTTAGTTGCCTCTAGTGTTGTAACGTGGTCCTTTTCTCCTCTCAGGACAATCACGAGAATAATGACCTATCTTATGGAAATTGAATCATTCAATATGAGATAACGATTATTCATTCCTTCCTTTTTATTTTGAGGAGGAGGCTTCCTTGATGGACCTACTTTTTCCTTCTTCCTTTTTTCATGAGTGATATATGTCGCGAGCTCTCCCTCTTCATTCTTTTGAATCCTTCCTCTCCCTATCATCGTTGGTTATTCGTGAATGAGATTCCCAACAACTTCATGAAATGATGAAAGGATATTGTTGTTTCTAATTGTAGTAATGAATGTTTCCCAAATACTCGGAAGACCTATTAGAGTCACAACTACTAGCTCCCTATTAGGCACATTTTCTCCAACTCTACGCAATTTATATCTAAGGTGAGATATCCACATAATGTAGGATTTAACAACTTCTCCTTTGTTTATCTTAGTTTCATTGAGTTGATCTTTGAAGATGATGATCTCATTCAAGTTATTGATTTCATACATTGTAGAATTGAGGCTTCTATGATCTGTCATAGTTATAAGAATAATTTCAGCATAAATCACATATAGAAAAACCTTTGTCTATCTATATGTGATTTCATACATGTCGACTATATTGTCATACATATCTTTAGACTTTATTAGATTCCCAACACATGAAACTAAATGATCTTGTAAACCATCAACTATATTTTTGTTTTCTTTGGACTCACCATTCTTGTACCTATTCTTGACGGTAGTAGAATCATTCTGTGGAGGCTTGGGCATCCTTCCATGGATATATTCTAGCACATCATTGTTGTTAGCTATGATCTCCAATATGACTTTCCATGCAGCAAAGTTTGATGCATCACCCAAATTTTCATACTTTTTGAAGGGAGAGGATGACATCTTGACCTTGGCTAGGAAATCCACTTTCTGAATGTTATGGCTTGAATGCTTGTTTTTTTTGGGGCTTGTTTCACCTTACCTCTGATACCATGTTAAATTTTTTTATTGTTCTATGTTGTATCAGTTACTTTAGCACAACTTACTTCTTTATTAATAATGCATCCAATTATTAGTAGTATAACCAATAAGACATACTTCATTAAATTTGGAAGTATTCAATGGATCTAGAATTTAAAACTTTAACTAGTAGATTAAGTTTTCTCAAAATGAGGAATTGGAAAGTCACTTAGTTCACTAATTTTAATGTAGATATTCACTATTTTTTGTGTAAAAATTATCAGAATAAACTTTATTAAACAAATTTGTATAAACTTGTGCTGGACAGCGGATCACCCGCATAACGGTCTTGGGGCTTAAAGCCCATACTTTTGGGTACTAGTATTGTAAAAGCTCCGTGAAGTGCACAGAGCACGAATTGTAATGGGTCAAGTCTAAGGGTGGTCTACCCTAAAATATTGTAAATTAATCTAGAATGTGTCGTCCTACCTATGGTCCGCGGACTATGGGAATGTATAAATAAGAGCAAGGTTCTAAGTGTAAAGGATAGTTTTTTGGCTATGCTAGAAGTGATATGAGCATCTGAAGGTAATATTAGATCTGAGTCTGTAATCCCGACGTTTGGGCTGTAATAGGAGATAGAGGCTCCACAACTATGTGTGCGGAGGCCTGGTTAGAGTCCATAGCTGAGTGCGCAGACCCATGTAGCTGTGTGTGCATGGTAAGAAGTGGATTGTAATCGAATAAAGGAATTAATAAAGATAAGTTGGTTTTGAAATATCACATATTATAGATTCTTGTTTATGTATTTTTTTATGGTTTATGATTATGAGTATGTCTGTTTATGTTAAATGGTATCAAAAACTACTATGCCTTTGTAAGTGAACACAAGATCTATAATAATATTAAGCACAGAAAAGGGTAAATTTAATTCGCACTTGTTTAAGGTCGTTCATTTGAAAAGACAGCTGCGGGAAAGTAACGCAACGTGTAGAATCGATCGACGAACATCCATACCTCATCAAGACATCCCTAGGGTGCGAAATCCTGGTTCCAACACCCTCCCATACTACCTTGGGTGACACTTCAGTCTGCGCTTTGTGGGCTGTTGCTGAAAGGGTCCGTAGTGTCGAGATTTGTTTGGCTAAACATTATTGAACCTCGGTCAAGACCCAATAAGCCAAAAAATGGTTCCGTTGGTGGGAACGAGATCTACCTAACGGATGTCTAATGTCGGAACACTGGAACCCTAGGAAGAAAGAAATTTAATATTGGTTGGACCAAACACTGCACAAGTTCGTAATATAGGAAAACAAAACTCCATAGATATCCGACAAGAGATGATTGGATTGCTTCATATATACAGAAATCCACGAGGTCTTCTTTGCTACATTCTCTTCAGAACTACACGATTGGATTGCGAGGCTAGCAGACAGGCAAGGAAGATGTAAGCTTGATCAACCGATAGTGTGGTCTTTCAAGTTGGTACGCAGTGTAGAGGAATCTAAATAAGATCACATGGGTCGTAGATCATTGACTGGATTAGATAATAGGAGGGTTTATCACTGAATTTATGATAGACATGATTGTAGCCACAACAAAGTAGAAAGACGTTTTCTTAAAGGACCATAAGGTAAGTACATCAAGTCCTTGAATACTTGGATTAAGATGTTGTTATGTGAAAAGTAGGTGATGTCATACATTAATGAGCGGAACAATGTGGAGCAGAAGGGTCTACAAAGGGATCAAAGGGTTAGGAAATAGTCTTTTAGTTTCACTGCCATTAGCAAGTGAGGAAGAACGTGCTTGGGTTTCTCCGAGGACTGCGGTTAGTTTGATTGGGCAACACATTTTGTAGTTATCATCTCTTCTAACGCCACCACTCCCATCACCTTCTTCACCTCCAACTTCACCCAGTCTGCCTCGACCAAACCAACAATTTAGCATGGTGAGAATGATCAAGTTGCCTATATTCAGAGGAGTAGGAAATGAAGACCCAGATCAGTTTTGGTTCATAGTAAGAGTAGTGTGGGAAGTGCATGGGGTTATGGATGATAACATTAAGAAGGCCACATTGGTAAGTGCATTGTAGGATCATGCACTGACTTGGTATATCAAGCACTCGAATGATCACCCAAATGCCAGAATAGCAGAGATTTAGATTGCATTGAACAAAGAATTTAGCTAACCGAAATCGAAGATGTAGTCGATCATTGGATTCAAGGAGATCATGATGGTTCCAGGCGAAACCCCCTGGGATCTAGGTCTGAGGCTGACAAGCACGATCTGCGAGGCTAATATGACACTGAAAAACATTCAACACCACACGTGGTTTGTGGCATCTTTGACACCACACCTGTAGACGAAACTGTCACAACAGAAGCTCTCAACCCAAGCAGAGGCATTGGAAATGGCGATGAGGTTGCATGAAACACTGATAGAGGACCTGGGGTTGGGAGTCCAACAAATCCATGAACAACCACAAAACCTGTTAGCACCTAAATTTGCCTTAGGCCAAAGGAAGGAAAAATTGAGAGTAACAACAAACCATGCTCAGTCTGGTAGCTAGCCCTACTAGAACAGGAGAGGGCTCTCTTCGGGTCACACTCAGTAAAAATACACAATAAATTCCGAGATGACTCAAAATGAAATACTGATTTTAGGCTATTAAATAGATGTGGAAAAGGCGATTTTTGAATGACTGAATTTTCTGGGCTGTAAGGGACCAAAGGAACACCTGAGCTGGGAAATTAAATCAAGGACACAAAATATTTCGTGAGGCAAGATAGGCAGGAGGTTTTGCAGTAACATTGAAGTAATATGAAATGGAAAGACTGTTAAGAGGTTGAAAAGGGCATAGCAAATGAATCCTTTTCAAACAAAAGAATAAACACACAACATGAATACCTTACCGAGACAGAGCAGTGAACTGGATTCCGCCTTTCTTACTTTAAAGCATTCAACTGGAAATGGTTATGAATGGACTGTATAAAATATAACAAATACACATATGAAATATAAAGAAGAAACATCTACTAAACATCATACCACATGAATCTCATGAATCAGAGCTGCATTATTTTATTAATCCCATGGCCAAAATGTGTACAATGCAAGTGTTGGGTTTTTCCTCCACATTTCTCCCAGAAATTCCAACCCTTTACAAATGATTTTCAAAACCATAAATAACCTCAAAGGTGGGAAAGCAAATCGATTGAAGATAGGGAGTCATTCAATCATCATTAATGAACTGAAGTCGAAGAGCCAACCGTTTGCCAGCATTGCATTTTCCACCCAAACGATAGATGGAGAGGTCTGGGGACTTGTAACTTGTCCACATTTCTCGGCCGTGTACCATCATTCATGATTTTTCATGCCGAATCCAAAAATATAATTTTTTTGCAATTTAGAGCTCCCTATCATAAGCGTTGTGCCACGTGCGTGGTGCTTTTTTGCGGGCGACTTTTGGAGGCCTTCCTAGTGTCCAAATCGGGTGTAGGATAGCAAGTTGGAAAGGAGTTTGAGTCAACCTTCCAACCCAACTAGAATTTTTCAATTTGGTGCCCAATATCCTCTCCAAACCCACAATCTCCCAAGATTGCTTCCTCTGTGTCAAAATATGGGCAGAAAGGTCATTTGGTGAGTGCCTTTGACCTCCTGAGGACTCAAAACTTGCCCAAACGTCTTCACCATGTACCATCGGTCATGATTTTTCACGTTGAATCCAAAAATGTAAATATTTTGTGATTTGGAGCTCCCTATCATAAGCGTCGCGCCAGTGACGCGGCGCATAGAGCCTGGGAATAGTGTTTTTTGTAGGAGACGTTTGGAGGCCTTCCTGGTGTCCAAATTGGGAAAAGGATAGCTCGTTGGAAATCTCTTTGAGTTTAATTTCCAACTCAACTACAATTTTGACATTTGGAGTTCATTTACCTTACCAAAAATCAAATCTCCCAAGACTGGTCAACATGTACCTAGTGAGGCTGCCTCAAGGCAGAGTGCTGTTGCGGTCAACTTTTGAAGGTGTTCCTCAACTCCAAATTGAGCTCATGATAGCTCATTGGAAAGATATTTGTGTCTAGTTATCAGTTTACTCATCAATAAAGTAATTTGGCTAACCTAGCTAGTAGAAAACTTTATTTTCCCAAGGTCACTTTAGAGGTGCATCAATTCTCCTGAGGCAATAGTATTTTTGGCATTTCTCTATAACCATGAGACCTGTGTAAATCGTGAAGGAAATTTTTCTTCGTTGGCCTATTGTGGACAAAAACCTCTCTCAGTGTTCCAAAATTCATCTTTTCTTGCTCAGAAACATCATATGAGTGAATTATTGGACCTTTCCTTTGGCCTGCAAGTATTATTCAAGGACTTTGAGAACAACAATTTGCAAACCCCAGACCTAATGACTGAAATGAGTCTTGTCCATTAAAATATAAAACAGTGACTGTCATGGATTTTAATAACTTCGATGAAAATACCTGAGCTAGCAGGTACAAGACATGAGGGGAATGAATTGACAAGACCCTTCCGTTAGATTATGGCATGCCTCTAGTGGAATGCAGCTGAGTGAATGGAGCAAGACACCTAAAAATGAGATGCAGAAAGAGTTTTGATCTCTGACGGAGGACTGACAAGACCGACTCTAGCATTGGCTCCAATGGGGGATGGTACCTCCAGCTCCTTGGAGGTGCCAAGAACTGCAGATATTTGGGTGAGCAGACAGTGCTTTCGTCCATTAGGCTATGGAGTCATTATTTCGACAAACAACCCAAGAGTTTGACGCATTTATTGACTGGAGCTTGACTTAAACCGACTGAATTATGAAACCAACATGACTAAGAAAACTGATTCAATGCAAAAGGAAATGACTCATGACTGACTTAACTAAAATAAGAACTGACAAAACTTATTCAGTGGGAGCATTCCATCAAGATTCAAGGGTTTCAAATTATGATGATAACCACCTGCATACTAATGCAATATGTACAATCATATGTAATGTTTCCTCCAATGTAACCGATCAGGAAGATGCCTTCTTGATTGATTCTCCTGATTAGATCTCCTAGTCAACAATAGATACTGCTAACTGGGCATCCAAAAACATAGTTGACCATGATCTCCTTCGTCACTGAATACTGCAATAATCACCTTCACTGCTGTCTGGAATAGATTTTCCATTGGATCATGAAAAACATGAAGATTGACCTCTTGCTGGAAAAACAAGGTATCTTTTTCTCTTGATTCTGGTCTTTCTTCATAGATAAGAGTATGTTCCTGGTCTTCAAAAAATTTTGAACAAATAGATGAGCAGATTTCCTCTTCAAAGATCATTTCAAAACATGAGACATATGAGGAAGAGTCTGAAAGGGGATTCTGAATGGTCTGGTCTACAGAAGTCTGAATATATTGTAGGTCATCTTCATATGATATGACAGCCAAATTGTCTTTGCATTCGTCAATCATGAGAAAAGAAACCTCAAATGATTCTTGAAACCCAACACAATCATTTATATCATCTACCATAAATTCACCCAAAGCTTTTCCACTTACTTGAACAAAGATCTCACCTTGTTGCTCATAGAGGGAATGAGCTACCTCCTCATCAAGATCTAGTTCTGGTGAGATAAGGTTAGTTAGGTCTGTAACTCTGGTTTCTCCATTTGAGGTAGCCTCAACCATGCAACTATATTTTTCCTCCTCACCATCTCTCTCTTGATCTGATTTATCATCCCCATTATCTAAGATTGGAACATCATTTTTTTGCATATCATCTTTTATTTCCACCATATCTGAAACAAAACTTCTTCTTTCATCATTTCCAGCCATATGGAAATCTTCAGCCTGCTGATCTATAAAGCTACCCATAGGACTGTCATCCTTTTCAAAGGAGGAAAATTTTCCACCATCACCTTCTTGACCATGTGCACACTACAGATCTGTGTTAACTTGAGTTGGAACATGACTGTTCAAGAGCTGATCTATTTCATTTTCAGAGAGAGGAGATAATACTTTTTGTTTTCTCTTGCTCAAATAGTGATTGTCTTCATTAATTTCAAGTGAAGGAGTGTACAAGTTTTCCTCATACTTCTCATCCATTTCATGTAATTCCTCTTGGCCGTCAAGATGCGAAATTCCTTCGTCTTCCACCATACTAAAATCTTGATACTGTTGCAGGTTTTCATGATTGTCTTTATGCTGCTGAAATGGATTTTCATATAGGGCTTCCATGATCTCTTCATCCATGAAATTATCATCCTCATAATATTTTTCAAGGCTCTCAATAAAACCATAAGCATGCTTGCAACAATTCTAAACTAAATTTAATGATGGATAAAATTCTTTATATCTCTCAATGAACATGGCATGAAAATCCTTTAGATAGTAAATACAAGCAGTGGGAAAATTTTCATACCAAGATTGAGCTTCACCTTCCAGAGTGGCTAGGAATATATTCATCAAGAAATCTTCAGGAATATCAACCTTCAACTTGCGAATGTGAATGTCAAATCCAACCAGATGTAAAGCAGCATCCTTCCTACCATCATCTTTAAATGTAGCCAAATTCCTTGACCAATCTACTTTCAAAATATTATTTGGAAAGCCTGGAGTGTGATCTCGGCCCATGGGAGCGTATCTTCTTGCAATCCACTCCATTTTGAAAATCTCAAAGATACTTATCTCTCTGCAGTGGAGTCACCATGAAGGATTGATTGCTGGATTCTTTAGTGAATGGAGTCGCCAGCTCAATGATTTCAGCCATCTTATGTCTGATCATTGTTCACCATCAACAATGAGCTCTTAACTTGAGATATGTACTGGGGCAAAACAATCTTCAAGCAAACCATTTTCTTCCCCAGCGGAGTTGCCACTATGTTAGCACCTAAATTTGCCTTAGGCTGAAGGAAGGCAAAATTCAGGGTAACCACAAACCATGCTCAGTCTGGTAGCTAGCCCTACCAGAAAAGGAGAGGGCTCTCTCCGGGTCACACTCAGTAAAAATACACAATAAAGTCTGAGATGGCTCAAATTGAAATACTAATTTTAGACTAGTAAATAGATGTGGAAAAGGCGATTTTTGAATGACTAAATTTTCTGGGCTGTAAGGGACCAAAGGAACACCTGAGTTGGGAAATTAAATCAAGGACATAGAATATTTCGTGAGGCAAGATAGGCAGGAGGTTTAGCAGTAAGATTGAAGTAATATGAAATGGAAAGACTATTAAAAGGTTGAAAAGGGCATAGCAAATGAATCCTTTTCAAACAGAAGAATAAACTCACAACATGAATACCTTACCGAGGCAAAGCAGTGAAGTGGATTCCACCTTTCTTACTTTAAAGCATCCGACTAGAAATGGTTATGAATGGATTGTATAAAACATAAAAAATACACATATGAAATAGAAAGAAAAAACATCTGCTAAACATCATACCACATGAATCTCATGAATCAGAGCTGCATCATTTTATTAATCCCCTGGCCAAAATGTGTACAATGCAAGTGCTGGGTTTTTCCTCCACGCTGCTCCCAGAAATTCCAACCCTTTACAAATGATTTTCAATACCATAAATAACCTTAGAGGTGGGAAAGAAAATCAATTGAAGATAGGGAGTTGTTTAATCATCATTAATGAACTGATGTCGAAGAGCCAACCATTTGCCAGTGTTGCATTTTACACCCAAAAGACAAATGGAGAGGTCTGGGGACTCAAAACGTGTCCAAATTTCTTAGCCCTATACCATCATTAATGATGTTTCATGCCGAATCCAAAAATATAAATTTTTTACAATTTGGAGCTCCCTATCATAAGCGCCGCGCCACGTGCACGACGCATAGAGCCTGTGCATGGCACTTTTGTGCGGGGGACTTTTGGAGGCCTTCCCGGTGTCCAAATTAGGTGCAGGATAGCTCATTGGAATGCCTTTGAGTCTACTTATCAAATAAACTATAAAGTTTCAATTTGGTACCTATTTGCCTCTCCAAAACCACAATCTCCCAAGATTTCTTCCTATGTGTCAAAATAGGGGCAGAAAGGTCATTTGGTAAGTGTTTTTGACCTCCTGAGGACTCACAACTTGCCCAAAATTCTTGAACATGTACCATAAGTCATTATTTTTCATGTTGAATCCAAAAATGTAAACCTTTTCGGATTTGGAGCTCCCTATCATAAGCGCCGCACCAGTGGCGCGATGCATAGAGCTTGGGCATAGTGTTTTTTGCAGGAGACTTTTGGAGGCCTTCCGGTGTCTAAATTGGGTGCATGATAGCTTGTTGGAAAGATCCTTGAGTCTAATTTGCAACACAATTCGAATTTGTCAATTGTGAGTTCATTTTCCCTATAAAATAGTAAATCTCCCAACACTGGTAAAAATGTGCCCAGTGAGGCTGCCTCAAGGCAGAGTGCTATTGCGGTCAACTTATGAAGGTGTTCCTTAGCTCCAAATTGAGCTCATGATAGCTCATTGGAAATATATTTGTGACTGGTTATTATTTTATTCATCAAGTAAGTCATTTGGCTAACCTAGCTAGGAGAAAACTTGATTTTTCCAAGGTCACTTTAGAGGTGCATCAATTCTCCGGAGGCAATTGTATTTTTGACATTTCTCTAAAACCATTACACCTGTGTAAAAAGTGAAGGGTTTTTTCTTTCTTGGCCTATTGTGGACAAAAACCTCTCTCACTTTTCCAAAATTCATCCTTTCTTGCTTAGAAACATCATTTGAGTGAATTATTGGACCTTTCCTTTGGCCTGCAAGTATTATTGAAGCACTTTGAGAACAACAATTTGCAAACTCTAGACCTAATGATTGAAATGAGTCTTGTCCATTAAAAGATCAAAAATTGACTGTCATGGATTTTAATAACTTTGATGAAAATACCTAAGCCAGCAGGTACAAGACATGAGGGGAATGAATTGACAAGACCCTTCTGTCATATTATGGCATGCCTCCAACGGAATCCAGCTGAGTGAATGGAGCGAGAGACCTAAAAATGAGATGCAGAAATAGTTTTGATCTCTGACGGAGGACTGACAAGACCGACTCTAACATTGGCTCCAATGGGGGATGGTAGCTCCAGCTCCTTCGAGGTGCCAAGAACTGCAGATCTTTGGGTGAGCAGATAGTGCCTTCATCCATTGGGCTATGGAGTCATTATTTCGAAAATAGGACAAGAATTTGATGCATTTATTGACTGGAACTTGGCTTAAATCGACTTAATTATGAAACCAACATGACTAAGAAAACTGACTCAATGCAAAAGGAAATGACTCATGACTGACTTAACTAAAATAAGGACTGACAAAACTTATCCAATAGCAGTAGTCCATCAAGATTCAAGGGTTTCAAATTATGATGATAGCCACCTGCATACTAATGCAATATGTACAATCATGTGTAATGTGTCTTCGGATGTAACCAATCAAGTAGATGCCTTCTTGATTGATTCTCCTGATCAGATCTCCTGGTCAACAACAGATACTGGTAACTGGGCATCCAAAAACACAGTTGACCATGATCTCCTTCATCACTGAATACTGCAATAATCACCTTCACTACTAAGTGCAATAGATTTTCCATTGGATCATGAAAAACATGAATATTGACCTCTTGCTGGAAAAACAAGGTATCTTTTTCTCTTGATTCTGGTCTTTCTTCATAGATAAGAGTATGTTCCTGGTCTTTAAAAAATTCTGAACAAATAGATGAGCATATTTCCTCTTCAAAGATCATTTCAAAACATGGGACATATGAGGAAGAGTCTGAAAGGGGATCCTAAATGGTCTGGTCTACTGAAGTCTGAATATATTGTAGGTCATCTTCATATGATATGACAACCAGATTATCTTTGCATTCATCAATCACGAGGAAAGAAACCTCGAATGATTCTTCAAACCCAACACAATCATTTATATCATCTACCATAAATTCACCCAGAGCTTTTTCACTTACTTGAACAAAGATCTCACCTTGTTGTTCATAGAGGGAATGAGCTACCTCCTCATGAAGATCTTGTTCTGGTGAGATAAGGTCAGTTAGGTCTGTAACTTTGTTTTCTCCATTTGAGGCAGCATCAACCATGCAACTATATTTTTCCTCCTCACCATCTCTCTCTTGATATGATTTATCATCCCCATTATCTAAGATTGGAACATCATTTTTTTGCATATCATATTTTATTTCCACTAGATCTGAAACAAAACTTCTTCTTTCATCATTTCCAGCCATATGGAAATCTTCAGCCTGCTGATCTATAAAGCTGCCCATAGGACTTTCATCCTTTTCAAAAGAGGAAAAAATTCCACCATCACCTTCTTGACCGTGTGCACACTGCAGATTTGTGTTAACTTGAGTTGGAACATGATTATTCAAGAGTTGATCTATTTCATTTTCAGACAGAGGAGATAATAATTTTTGTTTTCTCTTACTCAAACAGTGATTGTCTTCATTAATTTCAAGTGAAGGAGTGTACAACGTTTCCTCATACTTCTGATCCATTTCATGTAATTCCTGTTGACCGTCAAAATGCAAAATTCCTTCATCTTCCACCGTACTAAAATCTTGATACTGTTGTATATTTTCATGATCGTCGTTATGATCCTAAAATGGATTTTCATACAGGGTTTCCACGATCTCTTCATCAATGAAATTATCATCCTCATAATATTTTTCAAGGCTCTCAATAAAACCATAAGCATGCTTGCAACAATCCTAAACTAAATTTAATGATGGATAAGATTCTTTATATCTCTCAATGAACATGGCATGAAAATCCTTTAGATAGTAAATACAAGCAGTGGGCAAATTTTCATACCAAGATTGGGTTTCACCTTCCAGAGTGGCTAGGAATATCTTCATCAAGCAATCTTCAGGAATATCAACCTTCAACTTTCCAATGTGCATGTGAAATCTAGCCAGATGTAAAGCAACATCCTTCCTACCATCATCTTTAAACGTAGGCAAATTCCTTGACCAATCTACTTTCGGAATCTTATTTGGAAAGCCTAGAGTGTGATCTCGGCTCATGGGAGCGTATCTTCTTGCAACCCGCTCCATTTTGAAAATCTCAAAGCTATTGATCTCTCTGCAGTGGAGTCACCATGAAGGATTGATTGTTGGATTCTTCAGTGAATGGAGTCGCCAGGTGAATGATTTTAGTCTTCTTATGTCTGATCACTGTTAAACATCAACAATCAGCTCTGAACTTGAGATATGTATTGGGGAAAAACAATCTTTAAGCAAACCATTTTCTTCCCCAGCGGAGTCACCACTATGTTAGCACCTAAATCTGCCTTAGGCTGAAGGAAGGAAAAATTCAGGGTAACCACAAACTACACTCAGTCTGGTAGCTAGCCCTACCAGAAAAGGAGAGGGCTCTCTCCATGTCACACTCAGTAAAAATACACCATAAATTCTGAGATGACTCAAAACGAAATACTGATTTTAGGCTAGTAAATAGATGTGGAAAAGGCGATTTTTGAATGACTGAATTTTCTGGGCTGTAAGGGACCAAAGGAACATCTGAGCTGGGAAATTAAATCAAGGACAAAATATTTCGTGAGGAAAGATAGGCAGGAGGTTTAGCAGTAATATTGAAGTAATATGAAATGGAAAGATTGTTAAGAGGTTGAAAAGGGCATAGCAAATGAATCCTTTTCAAAGTGAAGAATAAACACACAGCATGAATACCTTACCGAGGCATAGCAGAGAACTGAATTCTACGTTTCTTACTTTAAAGAATTCAACTGGAAATGGTTATGAATGGACTGTATAAAACATAACAAATAAACATATGAAATACAAAGACGAAACATCTGCTAAAGATCATACCACATGAATCTCATGAATCAGAGTTGCATCATTTTACTAATCCCCTAGCCAAAATGTGTACAATGCAAGTGCTGGGTTTTCCCTCCACACTTCTCCTAGAAATTCCAACCCTTTACAAATGATTTTCAATACCATAAATAACCTCAAAGGTGGTAAATCCAACCGATTGAAGATAGGGAGTCGTTCAATCATCATTAATGAACTGAAGTCGAAGAGCCAACCATTTGCCAGCATTGCATTTTCCACCCAAATGACAGATGGAGAGGTCTGGGGACTCAAAAATTGTCCAAATTTCTTAGCCATGTACCATCATTCATGATTTTTCATGCCAAATCCAAAAATATATTTTTTTTTTGCAATTTGGAGCTCCCTATCATAAACGTCGTGACACGTGCGCGGCGCATAGAGCCTGTGCGTGGTGCGTTTTGTGGGGGACTTTTGGAGGCCTTCCCAGTGTCCAAAATGGGTGCAGGATAGCTCATTGGAAAGGTATTTGAGTATAATTTCCAGTCCAATTGTAATTTTTCAATTTGGTTCAGATTTTCCTCTCCAAAACATCAATCTCCCAAGAACACTTCCTGTGTGTCAAAATAGGGGTAGAAAGGTCATTTGGTGAGTATTTTTGACCTCCTAAGGACTCAAAACTTGCCAAAAATTAAAGGCCATGTACCATCAGTCATGATTGTTCATGCTGAATCCAAAAATGTAAACCTTTTGTGATTTGGAGTTCCCTATCATACGTGTCGTTCCAGTGGCGCGGCGCATAGACCCTGGGCATATATTTTTTTGTAGGAGACTTTTGGAGGCCTTTCTGGTGTCCAAATTGGGTGCAAGATAGCGTGTTGAAAAGGTATTTGCGTCTACCTTATAAATGAACTATAATTTTTTACTTTGGAGTTCATTTTCCCTAAGAGAAATTAAATCTCCCAAGACTGGTCAAAATGTGCCCAGTGAGGCTACCTCAAGGCATAGTGCTGTTGCGGTGAATTTTGGAAGGTGTTCCTCAACTCCAAAGTGAGCTCATGATAGCTCATTGGAAAGCTCTTTGTGTCTAGTTATTATTTGACTCATCAAGTAAGTCATTTGGCTAACCGAGCTAGGAGAAAACATGATTTGCCCAAGGTCACTTTAGAGGTGCATCAATTCTCCCGAGGCAATCGTATTTTTGACATTTCTCTAAAACCATGACACCTATGTAAAAAGTGAAGGAGGTTTTTCTTCCTTGGCCTATTGTGGAAAAAAAAAATCTCCGTTTTCCAAAATTTATCCTTTTTTTCTCAGAAACATAATTTGAGTGAATTATTAGACCTTTCCTTTGGCCTGCAAGTATTATTGAAACACTTTGAGAACAACAATTTGAAAACCCTAAACCTAATGACTGAAATGAGTCTTGTCCATTAAAACATCAAACATTGAATGTCATGGATTTTAACAACTTTGATGAAAATACCTAAGCCAGCAGGTACAAGACATGAGGGGAATGGATTGACAAGACCCTTCCGTCAGATTATGGCATGACGCTAGCAGAATGTAGCTGAGTGAATGGAGCGAGACTTCTAAAAATGAGATGCAGAAAGAGTTTTGATCTCTGACGGAGGACTGACAAGACCGACTCTAACAAAACCTATGATTGGGGATGCAGAGTTTCAAGTAGGATAGGGTGCCTCAGCCAGAGGTGTGTGAAGAAGTGTGGTGTATAAAATTTAAAGGCCAAGGTCATGATAAAGATTAATGCCCTGTATTCGTGAGCTATTTGACAAGAGGAGGACCCAAGCCATTGAGACCAGAGGCACAAGCAGGGCCGAGTGCGCCCCCTGCACTCTGTTGCCCGATCTTTTAGGTGGGAGAAAAGCACGCAATAGACAATTGTCACCTGTTGTAGAAATATACCCAGACTCCGCAGGAACTGTACTAGAATTTCTCTAGATCAGCGGGTCACGATGAGCGGACATGTCAGAGCTATGAATTAATGATGTATAGGAACACATATTATCAAATGCAGATAGAAACTTGAGGCCTCCATCTAGCTATGGAAATAGCGCGAGGTGGCTTGCAAGGGCGAGGTTGAGGTCAAGGAGGAATGGGGTCCAGAAGGGGCTGCGGACAGTTAATTTGTTATAATTACGAAGGGCCTGGGCACTACGCTCATGATTGTACCAACCCAACGAGACTATCTTGCCCGTACTGTGAATATTTTGATCATGGAATGGTAGATTGTCCAATTCGGATCGCACAAATACGCGAAAATGGGATACTGCAACCACTCCGATGAAAAATATCCAAATGATGAGGTTTGAACCACGTGAAGAGGACCCCAACATAAACATGATGCTCAAAAGTGGTGTAACCATGGGGGAAGATAAGGGGAAGAAACCTGAAGAGGATGCCTGGGTACGTAAGGCTCCTACAAAGGAACTAGAATTTGACTTGGACTGCACAAAAAAACATTTATGGAAGCTAAGAAGAGCTTCGTGGAGGTCTCTACTTCAAGTAGTATGGATCAACCAAAGATGGGCCTAGATCCTTCTATGCTAACTACCATTTTAGAGACAAGTATGAAACTACTACATGACAATAAGGCAGTTAAAGGATTACAAGAGTTGATCGTTAGGTGCACAGGGTTAGGAGAATGATGCGTAGTTCAAAAAATGGGGAAGCATACTTTGCGCACAGGAAGGGAAATGTGGTTGACAGTGCAAATTGGCAAATATGAGATGGATTAGGTAATCTGAGACCTAGGTTCGGATGTGAGCGTATTACGAAATCAGACTTGGGAATGCATGGGTAGGCCCACATTATAGTGGTCTCCTATTCAATTACATATGGCGAACCAACAAAAGGTATTGTATATGGGAGGATTGAAAGGAGTGACAGTGGATATCGACAGTGCGAGCACACAGATAGATTTCGAGGTAATAGAGATTGTAAATGAAAATAACCCTTACCCTGCATTACTAGGAATAGACTGGGCAACAGACATGAATGGATTCATCAACCTGGAAAACAGGAAGATGATTTTCGAGAAAAAGTCCCTATGCATAGTCATCCCACTGGATCCAGCCGAAGGAGCATGATAGATAGAACCTGTGCATGAAAATGACAATGATGATGAGTTGGATTGCATTTACCAGATAACGGTGCAAGACCAAGATCGGGTGAACTCAACTAAAGATGGGAGAATATCATGGGAGCATGATAGTTCCTGTACGTTGGATTCTGATGAAGAAATAGAATGCTAGCAGAACTGGTTGCATGAAGTAACCACACTGAATTGCAACCTGATGATTCGCTCACTATGGCACGTGACAACCGAAGCAAGGAAAATGCTAACAGATGAGGGGGTAATAATATTGGACAAAGCCTTAGACAAAATTGAAAGCACCATACTAGAACAGACTGCTTAGGTGCATGGCAGTATTACAAGTGCGAGATCTAACAAGATGCAATAACGAATCGAAGTACCAAGTGCGAAGGGGGGAGCATTCGCCAAGGTTCATGAAATCACAAATAATTGTCGGTAGATACAACATAAAAAAGGGGTTTGCACGTCCCACGAGTCAGATGGTCATGTCTGACGCTCTGCAACAATGTGGCCATGAAGTCGAGGCTTTAGAATGGTACAAGAATCGAGGTCTCTCAAGCACCTACGTAGAAGGCCATGGATGTAGTAATATTGGAGAAAAGAGTAGCATGAAAAGTCTGGGCTGAAGGGCTCATATAACCAGGGGAAGAGGAGTATGAAGGGATTCAGGAAGCCATTCAGCAAGGAAATACACAACTTCATGAATTGGAGAAAAGAGCATAGTACTACTTAGAAGGTAGAATATGATGTTGGACATGGAGATTAAAGAGTTGGAAAAAGAACTAAAGGAGGACTTTCTAATTGACAAACCTAGAAACTTATAGGTAGATATACATAAACCTAAGGAAGAGTTGAAGGAATGTGACTGCAAGGTAATTAGTTGAATAATGTGGGTAAGTTCGTGCCTCAGTCTCAAGAGAAATCAGGAGAGTGCACCACATCCAATAGCAGGCATAGCAGTGATGACAAAAATCATGTCACAGGATGTTCACCAAGACGCACTAGTAGTGCACCAAGAGGGTACAACCACCTGACTAGTTGAAGAGGAGATAGTATCAGTGATATACACAGTTAAAAGAGAGTGCGAGACTATAAAACAGTCTGTTAGGAAGCTGTGTGACAATGTGGATACATGTAGGGTCATTACATCCTAAGGATCGTGGTTGTGCAGAATGGGCTACACTACTATGCGGATAACCAAGGAAGTGACCGTTGGTACCACTCTTCATGACAAGACATCTGAATTAATGCAAAGAGAAGTGGGAAGCATGAATTTAAGGCACGAAGTCAGAAATCAATTCAAAATGATCTACCGCCATTATAGCATTAATGAGCCAGAAAATGGGGTGCTGTTTTAGTTGGAATTACAATGGGCCTATAAATCACGGATGGGCCCTTATCAAAAAAACCTTGGAATTTTGTGAATACAATTATTACATTATCAAGAGGGATTTCACCTGATGAATGAGGAGGTTGTAAGAGCGAGTTCGTGGTATGAAGCCTTGCTAAAGGATACACAAGAGTCCCTGATCAGACTCATGTCAACAACCAAGGGAGCCCCGTAGAGTTCTATGCCACCGGTAGGGGATGCATAAGAAATCTCTAAATCGTCCCAGACACCCAGGCCCAAGAAGGATTCGCAGGTAGCAGGACTGGTCTATATGTCTCTATGAAACGCTTGATTCAGCAAATTGTCAATGGAGAAAAAGGGAAAAATATTTAATGTTGAGAGTGACGATGAGCAGGAGGATCCTCCAACCGTTGTAAAAGAGATGGAACTAGAAGAAGAGACGAACAAAGACATCCAGCTACTATGTGCCACAACAAAATTGCTCAAGTATGTCCCTCCCTAGAAATGGAGGGTAAAGGTACCTAAAGGTTTGGATGTCGTTAACAACAAATTTAACACTCCATCCCTCCACAAAGGGGTTCCATTTGAAGGAATGACTATGGGCCACATTCCCTCTATAAAAATTTTAATACTCTGACCTCACAGACAGCAAGAAGTTTCCCCATTTGGAAACTAGTGAGCTGATGGAACAAAGCATGAAAGGGGTTGTTACAACACTGCAGCCACACACATGGCTGCGTGGGGTGGAGGAGGCTGGGCTACTCCACCTCCTATCGGTTCTAGACTTTCATCGGGCATCGATCACAATATTTGTCATTAGGTAATTGCTTTACTTGGTGCATGATGGGTACTTATGTCTAGAAGAGCCCATTCCTATCGCAGCAAAGCTCATTCATAGGATTTCTTGGCTTTCCTGTGTAGGCAAGGACCCTATGGAAATAGCTAGCACAAGTGGAGGCTTGACGCTTGCGGAGGTGATGAAAAAAAAATATAAGTTGGAAAAAAGGCAAAGGGGGTACATTATTACTAGTATTCAGAACAAAGGGGTCCACGTCGCCACCTAGTTGTTGGCAGGAAAGGTGATGAGAAAATGCAGGGGCAATGAGGTACCATCAATGGTCATTGTGCTAGCCGAGCAATGTGCAGATAGGGTATATTTCAACTTGGCGCAATTCCTTTGCGACGATTTCCTGAAAAACCATAGGGAGGCCCAAGAATAGGGTAAGACCTTCACTATGCATGGTTTCTCTTATCCATACCATTGGTTATAGGAAAATTTCCCGAGGATAGTTAGTTTCCTCCCCTTGACCAGAACTAGCTAGAGGAAACAAAATACGCATTGCTATGGGAAACAAAGGATGCCACATGAATCTACGAAACCAATATTTTTTGGGTATTGATGGAACTAAGCATACTGATATGGATCACTAAATGGCAATGCCTGTCCACCGCGGTCTACAACAGTGTGAAGAGATTTGCAAAATTTAAATAATATATGCACCATGTGTATATTAGGGTATGGAAGGATCCAAAGTAGAATTGGACCACACTCCGCTTCATCGTAATAGATGACGATGTGTTTGTGGTGCTCGATACCTTGCCATCGAAATGGAATGCACCAAACTTGGTGGTGTGTGATGGGATGTATATTCAAAGATAGAAGGTTATTGTCAAGATTCTGGCACAACAAAAGCAGAATGAGCAACTAGCCGAAGAAGTACGAGCATCCCAGAAGGTAGCAAATGCCATTGTGGAAAATACGGTAGTAGTAGGGACCACTCTGACATAGGATGAATGAGGCCTAAACTTGACTGCAGGGCAAGGGTAGATAATACGACAGAAGGCGTGGACTCGAGCACCACCTCTACACCCTTAAAATGGTTGCGTGCGACAGAATGATCAAGGCCTCAGAAGAAGACCAAGGCATCCAATTTGGATGGGGAGCCTATCACAATTGACCGAGGGTGATCTATGCGACATTGGTGATAGAGTTCGTGAAGTCAGTTGGGAGGTGCTCTAGGAGGCAACGATAAAGCAACAGACTTTGTTGAGGGCACTCAAAACCCAACTTCATGAACTTTAGGTACGACCTCCACAACAAGTAAGGGTAGTTGCTTATGGGGCTACAGGTATATCAGCAATCGAGCAGTTGTTGTAGGCCAAAATGGCTAACATTGCTACGCTACCGAAAGGAGCACTAAGAGAAGACAATGTAAAGGATAAGCAATAATAGGCCAGCTGAAGGGACTTGGATTAAACTTGGCTACCCTCCCATGAGAAATATTATATTAGTTACAGGATGGAGTGATGACAGAGCTCTGTGCTAGGGAAGGACATGCAGTAGAGATGCTTAGTGAACAACAAATAAGCATTGAGCAACTAAGCCTCCAACGTGATGAAGTAGTAGCACAGATTCAACAGTTGGAACAAACTGTCGAGGAAGCATGTCGTCGTGCCCCCGAGCTCAAGATTTCACCAGACATACAGGTAGGTATACATATCCACAAATAGGCCAGTGGATTCCATGAGGCAAAGGAGGAAGCCACACGGATCCAGTTGGACCTTGACTTACATATCACAGAAGTAAGGTTGAAGGCACAACCCTCTACACTACTGGAGGTCTGGAAGTAGTGGCACCAGGCCATCCAAGCAGGGTTGGAAACAATAGAGCGCACCATACAGGAATGCACTGGCTTGCTAGACCAATCACTTGTCACTCTTAGTTCACTACATGAAGACCCAACACTCCAATGGATAGAGACAGAAGCGTGGGAGTTGTAGCAAGCTTATGACAACATTAGGGGAAAAGTACAGATGGTCACCCTTACTCAGCGGTTGGCTAAGATGAAGGAGTCTTAGGCTCTAAAATCCCAGGTGGATGCCACGTCCCAGAAAGAAGCACTGCTTAAAGAACGCATCTAGCCTTGGCTCGAGGAAGCATTCATGGTCACTGCTAAGATCGAGGAAAGATGGCACACATGCAAGCTATATATGCACTTAGGCAACGACTTACACCTGCTAAAGAAACATCAGAGATATGTGTATAATGGATACAATAGAGAATGGAGGAATGTGTTGCGGATGTAAGCGAAGCGGAGAGATTGCTACATGAACCTCATGCAAAGATTACTGCACCAGCTAGGTGACACAAGACGAGTCACGATGATGATTTTGGGGGCCTATTGGGTAGCGGATCCCCTGCATAACGTTTTTGGGGCTTAAAGCCCACATTTTTGGGTACTGGTATTGTAAAAGCTCTGCGAAGTGCATAGAGTGTGAATTGTAATGGGTTAAGTCTAAGGGTAGTCCGCCATAAAATATTGTAAATTAATGTATAATATGTCGGCCTACCCTTGATCCGCGAACCATGGGAATGTATAAATAAGAGCAAGGTTCTAAGTGTAAAGGACAATTTTTTGGTAATGTAAGAAGTGATATAGGCATCTGAAGGTGATATTAGATCTCAGTCCGTAAGTCAAAAGTTTGGGTTGTAACAGGAGATAGAAGCTATGTAACTGTGTGCGCAGAGGCCTGGTTAGAGTCCGCGGCTGAGTGCGTAGACCCCTGCAGCTGTATGCACAGGTTTGGAAGTGGATTGTAATTGGATAAAGGCATTAATAAAGATAAGTTGGTTTTGAAATATCATTTGTTCTAGATTCTTGTTTATGCATCTGTTTATGGTTTATGATTATGCGTATGTCTGTTTATGTTAAATCATAACTAAAAGTATTGTGCCTTCATAAGTTAACACAAGATCTATAATAATATTAAGCACAGAAAAGGGTAAATTTCGTTCGCTCTTGCCTAAGTTAGTTCCTCCAAAAAGATAGCTCTGTGGAAGTAACGCAGCCTGTAGGATCAATCCGTGAACATCCAGACATCATCAAGACATCCCTAGGGTGCAGAAACCTCGTTCCAGCACCCTCTCATACTATCTCGGGTGAGACTTTAGTCCGCGCTCCATGGACTATTTCCAAAAGGGCCAATAGTGTTGAGACTTGTTTGGCTAAGCGTTTCTGAACCTGGGTCATGCCCCAATAAGCCGACAACTTGCAAAAGAAAATCTTTCACATCTTAATCTTGGATTCCTTACATTACCTATTTTAATAATTTTTATGGTTACATTACCTATTTTAATAATTTTTATGGTTTGTATTAAAAGATAAGTTAGTTAAAATTATTTTATGTTACTATTATTAACCCATTTAATTATAATCCGATATAATAAATATCATGTATTTGTTTAGTTACAATTATTACTAAGACAAAGTTGGAAAAATTGAAAATTTTATCACCTTTGCAATCCAGATAATATGGTTGAATATTAAAATCTCTCATAGATCATACAGTTTATACTCATATTCGATTTAAGTTTCAAAACATTTGTGACTCTACAACCCCTCTTAAACTTTTAACTAAACAAAATTATGATGATCTTGAAACACTTCTTTTAATGATTTTTTAGCATAACAATAAAATTTGAAATAATTTTGAGTGATATCTTTTTGCCTTCTTATATACCATATTTGGTTTTAGTGGATGATAATCATGATTATCACTATCATCATTACATACTATTGTAGGAAGTTTGCACCCTTTTAGAGTTGAGGAGAATTTTTTTTTAGGATCAAATTAAATGTTGAATGGTAGTAGTAGCATAATTTATTTATTATTTATTATTTGTAAGTTTGTGTTAAAAACTAAGTTTATTGAGGCTTACTTAATGAATAATATTTTAATATGCAAGATATATATTAGATATAAAGCTATTCGACAAAAAATGATCATAGTAATGTGTCCAATATATATCACCGTAGATCCATCTTATGTATGGATGTAGGGATCAAATTTCCTCACATGCAAACATTTTTAGAGTACAAAATACAATGTGTTATTTTTCATTGTTGAAACTGTATTTTTGAATGTTAAATTACAGTATGTATAAGGCCAAATAAAAACTTAAGCATAATGTTATATATATATATATAATATATATAATAATATAATATATAATATATATATATATAATATATAAAATATATATACATACATATAATATATATATAATATATATAGATATAATAATATACATACATATATATATACATATATATATACATATATACATATATATGTATATATATGTAGATATATATGTATGTATGTATATGAAGTTAATATTGACATAAATTGGTTAACATAGATCTTCAAATAGTTTGCTTCAATCTCTAGTTGAAATATTTTTGAAAAGTATAAGATTTAGGCATCTATTTCACACATTTTTTTTTGCTTCTAATTAGTTTACAACATATTCATTTTTTTATTTCTCTATTTAGAACATAATTTTTATTTTAAAGGGGCACAGACAGACAAGCAAACTTACACATTCCCTCATACTACGTTGTAGAATGAGCCTCTTGACTCAATAACTAATCATTTTAATGATCAAAATCAATCATGAATTTGAATACTAAACAGAGTAGTACAATTTGATTATTTCCTAATAGAAGAGGAAAGAGAGAAAATTGACTAAACTATTTATTACAAATGTTTAGTTTTTATTCTTGTTGTGTTTAAGGATATTATATTGAAATGAACATATTAACATTCATCTAAAACTTAGACTCCTTACATTATTTCTATTATCTTTAATATTTCTATTTATGTATTAAATTTGACTCATGAAAAATAGATTTTGTAAAACAAATCTTACTTATAAAGTTATTTAACAATATATTATTATTGTTTTTCTTACTATTATTGACCATTTTAAATTGACACTATCTACTTTTCCTACTTTGAATACAAATTTATTATACTAGTAGAATGTTGGCAACACTTAAAATATATAAGAGGAAATATTTTATAAGTCTTGTTGTGTTGTTCAATGATCCAAATAATTTCTTTTGAATTAGTGACCGGAGAATCCAAAGTATGAACATTTTTATACCAACGTTTCTTTATAAATTAGAGTGCAATAAAATAGAAAATTTGATTTATATAAATTATATTAAGGAATATTAAGGAAAACTCACGTTAAATATTATTACAAGTGTCTATCATTTATTCATTAAGTGTTTAAATGGTTTATATTAATTAGAATACCAACTAGGTACTCCACTATAGTTTTAATACACCAAGTTTAGAAGATGTTGTTATGTGCATTATTGAATTTGATTATGTATATTTGATATGGTCAGAAGTCATTTTGGTCAGATAAAGCTTTGAAAACTTAAATGTTTTATGTAAACTCAAATATTTTATGGAATTCTCATGTAATTTGTATCAACACATTATTACATTGAAATACTAAATAATATAAAACTCGTCAAAAAATAAGATGGAGATAATATTTGATATACAACAAATATTGAAAAGTGTGTCTAAATGTATATTAGTAGATCCTTAAAAAAAAAAAAATTACATTCATGAATCGTGTAAACCTAATCTTAAGATATTCACCCAAGTAGATCAAGAACAACTTATATGCCATATTTATTTATCTTGGTCTTCTTGCAATGTTCTTTATTTGGCATCCATGCCCAGACTATGGTATTAATTGGAATAGTGCCAATTTTTGTGTCATCAATATTTGGTACCCAATATTTCTCTAAAACATTTCCATTGTATTTTCCTCACATAGGCTTCCACCAGCAAATCTTTACATTAAGATCCTCACTTTCGTTATCCCTAAAGATATCCGAGATGGATTTTTCCATCCAAATCATCTCCTTTGCATCTTGATTTCCTGATCTAACTAGCATCATCTTTCCTTTCTCAACATCAATCATCGGATTGAATGTTGGATTTGGCTTGTTAAATTTGGGTCCAACATATAATGGTTCATCTATCACATTATCAATATCTCCATTCATAATATTTGAGATTACATGGAGTGCATTACAATCAACATCAACAATGTGCCTTGTCTTGGGCCATAAATCCTCAGAAGATGAATCACTTCCATCTATTATTATGTAACCATTATAGATTCCATATAATGTATCAAGAACTCTTTCCCAATATACTACTTTATTTCTCCATTCCTCTGTAACAATTGGTGAACCCTCATTCCCAATAGTGTCTCTCCACATTTTCATGTATGATGTTATCCCTTCCTTTAGTTCTTTTAAATAGACATCACTCTATTTGGAAGCTAAGAAAGATGGCTTCCCTATGGGAATTATAGATTGACCTTCATCATCTGTATTCCATAACTCTATTGGTTCTGAGCACTCAATATATGTAATTGATTCTTTGTACCTTAGTACTGGAACATCATTGAGTACAAGAAAACGGAAGTATTGGATATTAAGATGTGCAACTAGTGTATTTTTTCCCTCCTTAATGTTTTGGTTAAGGAAAATTCTGAAGTCATAGACCTTGTCAATAAGTGTAGGTGGAAAGACTTGATTTTATTCAATTATGTGATATGTATCCATCATTTCAGGTAAAGAAAAAATATATTTTCTTTTTAGGTTGGAAGACATTCTTCCGTAGGCTCCATTTATGTCTTCATAGGTGCTCTCCATAAGAAAGAACTAAACCTAAATAGTGATGAAGACACCAAGTGTAGTTAAAAGTGACAGAAACATGAAAAGATAGTGATTCTTATTATCACTTGCTCCATTGTCCAATTTTAACAACAAATGTGGAGGAAGAGGTTTAAAATCAACATTTTGAGTGTTTGTTCTTCTATAAGATATAAAATCCTTTTACACTTGACATTTTGAGTAAATAGAGGTGTCAAGTAATTCATTTGTAAGTGGTTTTCTTGAACTTCCACTTTCATAACATATATCACCATACATATTCGTTTCTGGGTCTTCAAGGCCCCTTAAGTAGTTTGGAAGGGATGTAATAGTAAATTGTGATCCCATATGTACAAATGGTAGGGATAAATAACCGAAACCTCCTATCTTATCCCCATGTGTAAGCATATTTGTCAATGACAAACCTAAACTTATTCCTATAATGGATTTTGATTTGACACGTAGCCTTGGGATTGAACTCGTTTTTTCCATTTTATCATGGGTAATGCTCAAATACTCCTTTAGAAACCGCTCTGACATAATTCTATGGGCATAGTAGCAATATCTTCCACACATAACAATCTTGTTATGTTTGTTCATCCTACCTCATGCCTTTTCTTCCAACTCTTTTGTAGTTTCTAACTTAATTTGTGCTTTCAAGATATTAATTTCACTGCATTTATTGAGGTTGGTGTTCTTTGAAAATGCCACATCTCGAAACTTAGTATTCCATATATTTCTCATTCTTGATTGCGATATTGATGGGCAATTGAGCATCTGAAGAGCCCCATTGATCTCTTGTAACAAAGAATTTTGTGCATATGTCAAAGGAAGCAATCTTAAAGGAGAATATGTTCCATCTTCTTCAATTTGACATGTTTGGTTTGGTGAAAAATATAATTATCCATTACAATTTTATGTAATATTTCTAAGGTTGCCACTATGTGAGCTCATGCTTTCAATGTGTTAGTGTTACCATGAATAGATTTGATCTGTCCATGTTGGAATTAATGTTGGTAGTTATAGAATGTGATTGGAGGAGTATTATGTATCTTATACCTTGTTTCTTACAAATAATATTCCCATTAAACCTAATGTCCTTTACATTTCTAGTAGTAGGTGGTAGGCCATGGACATGTCTCTTTGACATGGTTGCGTTTGACATCAGTAATGCCCCAATACCATTTCTATTTATTTTTCTCATAACCCTTCTAGCACATGCAATGGCCTTCATATCCACATTTTTAAGACAATCTTTTCTACAACATACATCTGCTTCCAAAAGTCAAATTTTTTTCTCCTCATTTATTTTTGTTTGATAGTTTGCAATTTTTTTTGTAGCCATAAATCATTTAATCCTTTTAGATGGACTTGATACATGCGTATCAATTAATTTTATATATTAACCATTACAAATATACACATCCCCTTTGTTTAAGGGATTTGTGTCCTCTATAACATCCCATATCACCATTTCCCTTGGTGGCTCCTTGAACTTTTCCTTGACCGTTAATATCACACCTTTGTTGTCCACCAACTTATTTATTGCCCATCTAACCAAACAATGTATAGAATTATCCCAAATTCTAAATATCTCACAATTTCCATATATTTCTTCCAAAAAAAGACCAAATTCCATTTCACCAAGTGCTTCACCCTCAACAATGTCATCCTCGTGGACATTAACTAACATTCCTTTGGAAATGCACATGCTTGTTCCCATGTGTTCATGTGTAAGATAAACCTTTGTACATATGAGTCTAACCATATATTGGGATTATATATGGCATGATCATGATAGTGAAGATCCAAATCTAATTCTAGCCAAATCTCATAAGATACCAATGCACCCCCTAGTGTATGCTCAAATATTGTTGGATGTGGTAGAGGAGCATCATGTTTTATAATACCTTCTCAATTTTAACCACTATGGATCGTTCCTTTACCATCTTTCCATGCACTTTATTCCCAAGCTCTGTATTGAATATGGACCCCTCACCCACCTTCACTCCATGTTGTTGGAGATCTACCTTATCTCCAATACAAAATTTAGAAGAAACATTTGCACCTATAAACGAATCTAAATTACTCAAAAAAACATTTATTATACTATCAATAATATTGAAACACGCTTCAATATTTTGATTTACCTATGTTGTGTCTCAAATTCATGATCTTCCATGGACGTGTGTCCCCTTCATTAACATCCTCATCAATCAAATGTGGTTGAGTGTCATCAATTATCAAAATTGTAACATAAGTTGCATTAATGCTTTCTCCAATGTAATAAGTTCTAGACTCTACAAATTCTACCCTTCCTAGCCCAATTAATTGATCATTAATAAGGAGATCAACATAGTCCCCTTTTTCCAAAATTCTATTTTTCCATTGTAGCTTGTATCAATTATGTAACAACAATGAAATTGTAACTAGTAATTAAAAGCTTGAACCATGTAAAGTGTGACTTTATATTTTTGTAAAAATACACAAATTACAAAAAGGTAATATATATGAAATAATTTAAATAGTATGGTAGTCATATTGTATGTAATGAAACATTGCTTCCCACCATCTAGTTCCTACTACGAAAAATTACTTTACATACAAATTACACAAAATATATATCTGAAGACCAAGAAATTAGAGATGTCAATAATATCATAGAATGACAAATATCAACTTATATCAAACCACCAAGTTCCTATTTAAATTTACAAATTAAACTTGTAGCCTTGATGCATGTGTATGAATAATGATCATATGAAATTTGTAGAAGTTGAAAAACCAAAACATGGTCCTTTTGAAAATATAATAAATTCCAAGATCGATGCTACATAAGATGTCTAAAATTCCCATGAGAAGGAGAAATTATATTTATATTTCACTTAGTGAGGATGTTTGATGTTTGAACTTGATAATCGAAAGCAAAACTAGAGGTTTTCTTCCAAATAAAAGTTTTGGTACTATAAATACTAGATAATTCTCATTTTTATTCTAGAAGCAAAGAAATTGCATTAGAAGAAAAATATAATATACCTCAATAATACATTTATTCATAAACTTCAAAATTATACAAGGATCACATTATTCTCCATGGATCAAATAACAATGATTGGATTATTGTGTTTGTGCAAAAAGGAAAGCTATACCACTATCTTTACTTCCAACTTAAGCACAAATGCAGTGCCGACAATAACATATATTTATATACACTTCTTTTTCACTATCATTGATTTTCATAAATTGGTCCAAATTCAATAAACGGGAACATGAAAATCTATAACTCTAACTATTGTGATTATTGAGACAATGTCACTCCTAGAGCATTGGTTGAATAAGTTTAATGGTGTCTAGAACAAAGTTAGTAATCACTAGGTATCCATCTTGCATAATCACAAATACAGTTCCAAGATCAGTATCAAAGCAATAACAGTGGCGAGGGTGAAATCTTTATAGTTTTCCTTTTGGCACAAGAACAAAGAAATTTAGTGCATTCTATAATTCCTTTGAACAAAAATACAATAACATTTCCAACAATAATGTTGCATTACAAAAAAAATTTAATGCATGCAAGATTTACTTATATCACAAACATAAACACATTTTCAAGAATAACATTACAAGATGAATGAAATTTAACACATTCTAACCTTCCTTCTAGCATAATGACAAACATATTTATAATAACAACATTGCATTATGAAGGAAAGATAATGTGTTCTATCACAAGTAGAAGCCCATTTCAAACAAAAACGTTGCACCTCAAATGAAAGCTAACAATCAATATCGTTCCTTCTACTACAAACATAAGCATATTTTTAGAAGCAACATCACATGGTCAAATAGATCTAGCACATGCTAGATTTCCTTCTAGCACAAACACAAGCACATTGGCAATAAAATATTCTAAGAGAAACAAAATCCACCACATGTTAAATTTCCTTCTAACATAAATAGAACCATATTAGTCACAAAAACATTGCAAAGTAAAATAAATATTACACATTCTAGAGTTTCCTCTAGCACAAACATAATCACATTGCCATAAACAACATTACAGAGTGGAAGATATGTAGCATACGCTTGATCTAATTCTAGCACCAAAACAAGCACATTGCCAACAATAACATTCTAGGGAAAACAAAATCCAACGTGTGATAGAATTCCTTCTAGCACAAATACAAGTATATTTCCAACAATATTGCATTGAAAAAGAAATCCAATGTAGGTTATATTTCATTCTAGCACAAATACAAGCACATTACCAACAACAATATTGCATTGCAAAAGAAATCTATTGCAGACTAAATTTTATTCTAGTACAAAGACAATCACGTTGCTAAAACCAATATTGCATTGCAAAATAAATTTAGTACATGTTAGAATTCCTTCCACCATACACAAACATATTGCCAACATCAATATTGTAGGGTAAAAGAAATCTATCTCATGATAGATTTCCTTCTATCGCAAACATAAGCATATTTCCAATAACAATATTGCAAGGTGAATTATATCTCACATTCTATTTGTACTTATATCTCAAACAAAAACATCTCACCAATAACAACATTGCAAGGTGAATGAATTATAACACTTGCTAGATTTTCTTCTCTCACAAACACAAGCACATAACAATACTGTAGGGTGAAAGAAACATACCGCATATTAGATTTACTTATATCACAAATAATCATATTGCCAAAAACAACATTGCAAGAAAAAAGAAGTCTGGTTTGTGGCAGATTTCCTTCTAGCACAAACACAAACACATAACTTTGTAGGGATAAATAATCTAGTGTATGCTATATTTTCTTATAGCATAAACACAAACATATTACCAACAACATTCTAGGGAAAAATAAATCTAGCACATACTAGACTTCCTTTTAGCACAAACACAAGAACATTGCCAATAACATCATTGTAAGGTGAAGGAAATATGACACAGACTAGATTTCCTTATAGCACAAGCAATTGAATTTCCAACAACAACATTACAATGCGGAATAAATATAGTGCACACTGGATTTCCTTCTAACGCATATACAACAACATTGTCAATAATCTCAAATAAGGGTGAAAGAAATCTAATGTATGCTAGATTTCCTTCTAGCACAAACACAAACACATTATAACATTTCTAGATAAAAAAAAATTAGCACATGGTAATATTTACTTCTAGCACAATCAAAAACATTTTTCCAACAACCACATTGTAGTAAAAACGAAATCTAGTGCATGCTAGATTTCCTTGGGCCAAAATAGAAGCATGTTGCTAATAACAACATTGCAAGGTGAAGAAAATATAACACATGTTATATTTACACATATGACAATACAAGCACACAACAACATTGTAGGGTGAGAGAAATGTAGTGTGTTAGATTTGCTTCCAGCATAAAGAAAATCATATTGCCAACAACAACATTGCATGGAAAAAGAAATCTACAACGACTTGTATCACAAACACAATCACATTTCCAATAACAACATCGCAAGGTAAAAGAAATCTAATGCATGTTAGCTCTACATTTAGCATAAATACAAGAATACTACTAGCAACAACATTTCACGCCAGCAGAAATCATGAGCACACTATATTTCCTTCTAACATAAACACATGCACATTGCCAAGGTGAAGGAAATTTGACACGTGTTAGATTTCCTTCTGTAATAAATAGCCAAATTGACAACAATAATATTGCATAGAGAATGAAATCTAGCAGAACTTCTAGCCCAAACACAAGCACATTTCCAATAACATTTCCAAGGTGAAGGAAATCTAAGACTTGCTAGATTTCATTCTATCATAAACAACAAAATTGACAACAACAATATTGCA
>APFE031732340.1:338147-363893 GCA_000404065.3 Pinus taeda
ACATTGCATGGTGAAAGAAATTTAACACATGTTAGCTTTACATGTGGCACAAATACAAGCGTACTAGCAACAACAACATTTCATGCCAAAAGAAATCTAGTGTGTGCTATGTTTCACTTCAATGCAAACACAAGCACATTGCTAATAAGAACATTCCAAGGGGGAGGAATTCTAACACATGTTAGATTTATTTCTATCATAAACAACCATATTTCCAAAAATAACATTTCATTATGAAAGTTCCTTATAGCATGTCAATAAAAATATTGCAAGGGTAAAGAAATGTTAGCTGTGCTAGTCTTTGAAATATTGAGAGGAGGGTTGAATCAATATTTCTTTACAATTACTATATTATGCCACTTAAAATCACCAGTTAAACCAAAACACAAGATGTGCAACAAGGAAATAATTTTATTAATGAAAATGATGAGGACTCTAAAAACCCAAGCTCTAACTTGTACAACAAAGTCTTTAACTCCTTCAAGACTCCAACCCTAAATGAGGAATCTAATACTCAAATACAAATCCAAGCCCCAACCTCGTGTCTGACAAGATTACAACCTTGTATGAGGAGACCAATCCTCACATATTAATCATGGATCCAACCTAGTTTCTCATAAGGCTCCAATCTCGTATGACGACTTCAATCCTCTATGTATCCAATCCTATCAATTTGCTTCAATCCATTAAGGTGACTTCAATATACTGCTTCATGCCTGAGCCAGCAAAAACTTTGAATACTTCTAAAAACTTTATCCAAGATAGGTCTACAAACCTCTCTTAAATCCAACTCTATAAAAGCTTCATGTTTGCTTCAGATTTTTTTTTTATGGTAGTGCCAATAAAACATGTCTTCAAGTGTTCATTTTCAACTATGCTCCAAGGATGACTTCTCCAGAGAACAAGTCTTTAAGTATTGGTCTTCAACTCTCCTCCAAGGACCATTACTTCAACAAAACAAGTATTCAAGCATTGGTCTTCAACTATGCTTCAAGAGTGACCGTTGTTTCAACAAAGGCTTGAAGAATGCTCAATTAATGTCATCATCAATGAACTCTATTGTTAACTCAAAAGATGTCTTAAGTATGCTATCAACTTATCATTCAATGAAGGTGTCTCATAGTCTCCTCATGTGTGATTTAAAGAATGTCCTTCAGTTAGCAATGATTATTTTACTTTTGTTTTATATTTGACTTTAAGTCTATTTAGGAATGCGTCAAAGGATTTCCTCAAAGGTGGTCCAAATATTCTATTACAAAAAAAGTCTTCAAGAACTAGTTTGAGAAGTATAGTCAAATTGGATTTGATGACAATCTTTACTTCACAGCAACTCCACTTGGATAAAATTCAACTCAAACTTGATAAGCTTGATCATCCTTTCTCTGCAAGAAAATAGGAACCTTGATCATAGCCATGAATCCCATCATAGTAGCCTCTTGTCAAATGTTTCTCCCAATTGGTCAGTTAATTGGGTAGGTGTGGGAGAAGGGTGTTACAATGTGCATGAATATCAACATATCTAGTAAACCAATAATTAGTACAATAAAATCCCTGGCATGAGCTCTAACATTTCGGCTATGGCTACAAGTTGCAATCTATATCCTTCCTGAACATGTTAATCCTTGTTGAAACCTGGAGAGCCAAATCTTATAGGAATGTGGAAACTTCTGTCAAACTGAATGAGGATAATGCCTCATGAAAATTTCCATGAAACCAAGTTTGATGTGAGAAAATTTAGTGTATTTATGGGACCGCATCACATATGTTCCTAGGATCATGTTGGACCATCTTTTTATTAATTATTTGTGAGAAAAACTCCCTTCCGATGAAGCAGAGAAACAAAAATAATTTTGGTAACTATATCCAATAGAAATCAAATAAAAAAATGTGTGGAGAACTAAACAATTCCACATCACATGCTTAACCATTTTAGTATTGTGACAAATTAAATTATGTCCAAGTAAAAATAGAGTGTTATAACCAATCCTTGACTATGAAACTATCACAGAGAATCATCTATTTTGATATGTGTGTATGAAAAGGAATAATGAGACTTCTAGATGCCTCGGTGGTGTTAGATCCACCCAACCTCAAAATTATTGATATTACACTTTGTTGTAACTCTGAGGAGATAATTCCTGGCTATGGGGAAATAGTGCCAAAGACATCTTGAGATTGATTAAAAATTATTAAAATCAAAGGATGGAAGAACATATCATGAGGGCTTGCAAGAAAAGCTTCTAGTTCTAAAACCCTAGCCTTCCAAAGCCATATTTTGGCTAGAGAAACTATGAGAGTTGTAGAGTGTTGGACTAAAGGAAAGGACTGAAGAAGAATAGAAAAGTAGAGTTAAAACTAGGCACTGAAGAATCATAATTTAAACTACTGCAAAAATAATATTTCAAGACTAAGAAAATGTGAATGCGATTCTTGGATGTGGAGCGCTTCATTAAAGGCTTCGAGGTTAAAAACTAAACTAAAGCACCAAATGCATCTTAGATTTTCCAAGAGAGGAAAAGATATGTATGAATGTTGGAACACCGGGGAAAAATAATCACTGCAACTTCCTAATGCTAGAATCAAACTGCAATATATAGTCACATTTCAAAGAGAATTTTTGTTTACAATGCCAGTCATTGTTGATTGTGCTCATCTAAACCCTTCCAATGAGGGGAATTATGGTATTTTATTCTTGATGATAGCCCTAACTACCTAATTGTTATAATTAGTTTGAAAATTGACTTTCAAACAATTTCTAAACTACTCCTTCTTGAAAAGATTCTAAAAAAAATTTAAAATTTACAATGATAACTTTAAATATTATACATATTATATAAATTATATATGTAAAGTTATTGAATCCACTTCCTTTACAATTCTTGTCACATTAAATAAAATTAATTGCAAAACAAAATGATAGGTAAAAAAATGGACATGGATGGCATGTGGATCTGAGTATTGTACATAGGAGGTTTTTGAAGCAATTAATTCCTGCCCCGGCACCACCTGTAGTGGTTTCTGGAGATGAAGCGAGTGTTGTTGTAATAGTTAATATCCATATATTTTTAGATGGGTAGTTTGAGAAAACTACCTTGTGGCACCACATAAACCATTGCAATCCTTTAATCCATGTCCCCTTGGGTAACATTTGATCTTCATCAATTTGTTGAATCTTCAATATATGTGTCTTGGGATTCAACATTTTCATTTTAACCCACAAATTCAGGTGCTATTTTTCCCATGACTCATCATCCTTTCTTCCTTTTTCTTCCTTTGAACATGCCACATAATAAATGTTCCTTCTTATTTCATAGTGGTGTGTCAAACTAGTGAAAGCTAGTGTTTAGCTGAAGGTGATTGGCACAAACATTGGTAGATATCTTTGAGAGTAATCCACCCCATGTCTATGAATTTGGATCTCTTTCTACGTGGAGGGAAAATTTCAAGGATTGAAAACTTATCATAAAATTTTAGAAACCTTGGCGAAATATTACTAGTCCTAATATGAAAATCGTAAAATATTTTTATATATATCAATAAAAAATATTCAAATTTATAATGATTTTATACATAGTGTCTATAAAATTTTGGTGATCTTTAAGGTAAACAAAATTATAATCTAAAATTTGGGCGAATCAGTTTTAGAAAAAATGGAAATTGGTGAATATTTCTTCTGGAAAAACTATGGAAAATTAGGCCACATACAAATATTAGCCCATAAACTTTTCCATGTCTACGGGTATGATCTAAATCATGGATTTACATCCTTGGTTTCCAACAGATGCGGAATATTTTTCCATATAGATGATCTGGTTGACATTTTTCATTTTCCTGCCACCTAGAGCTTTTACTTCTTAAGGGTTTCTCATAATAGATCGGTCAGTGCACGCAATTCTCATCTAGATTTCTAATGAAGGATTCATTAAGGACACTTCTAATAAATTAGCATATTTTTTACCATATAAGATCTTTTGAAAATTCACATTGGCAGTGTTGTTCATGGTGTCAAAATATATTCTCTCTCCTTTTCAACCATTTACTTTTGTAGATTTCAATGTTGGACCTTTGGCATTAGTGGAACAATAGAGATTGCCAAAAGTTTTCGTTAAGAGTTCCTGCAACAAACATACTCCATGTTCAAATTCCTTTTACCAGACATTCCCACTTAGCATCCGGAATTATCCAAGTACTCATAAAACCTTAAGTAGATGGAATTTGATTAGGAGATAGTATTTTAGGCTTCTTCATGGCAAAAATGAATAAATTTTATCATTAGAGATATGAAATATCCCACTCACAAATTGAGCAATAGATAAGTCCACACGCAAATTCAAAGGATCCTTTCTAAGTCTTTGAAATTCCACCATTAATTCTACATAGGAATTGCAAACACAAGACATCAATTCCTTATTCCAAGAGGCAATAAGTTGATTGTGTGTGTCATGTTTATTTCCTAAAGTAGTTATGAAGGCTTACTTTTCAAAGAGATATCACCCCGAATTGTGGCATATATGAAAACATCCATAATCATCACTAACATGATGATTAAAAAATTCAATGGAAAGGGGGATAAGATGCAATTATCTGAACAAACCCTCGTATTTTTTCTTTTCCAAGACACATTTGTAGCAATACCAGAAATTTGAGCCAAGTTGTAAGATATATACCTCCTGTCCAACGCCATACTTCTTGTTTGTCCGAAGCCAAGGGTAATGAAAGAAAGACATTTGTTAGTAATTTCACTCCCATCTAAAACTATGCATACATCTATAGTATGCAATTTTGTCGCAACACTTGAGCTACTAAATAGATATGATATTGGAAATTTTCTCCACTTTTTGTTTTCAGGAAATAAACTCCTTACAATGGTGAATGTGGGACCCACAAAGACAACATATTTCTAGCAAGGAATTGATAATCCTATTTCCCGGGTTAATAAGAACACCCGTTCAAAAGAATTAAAAAACAATAATACATCATAATCATTATCTTTAAATTTGTTAAATAATCATTTGATTCTTTCGTCACCACTTTCAACACTATCATTTGCAGGGTTAGAATTCAAAGGCATACAAATAATTGTAGAAACAGATGAGCCCCAAGAAAGAGTTTTTCTAACATAAAGTGGAAGAAATTGATCTTGGAACCTCCCAAGAAAATTCGTGCCTCGTAAATAATACATTTTTTGACTTGCTAATCTTGAAAGTATAAAATCACGAGGGTTCAAAGACATATTAAGGACAAAACCTAAAGCATCAAATAAATAAAGAAATCCTTAAGAAACTATCAATGGAAGGGGACATATCTAGTAACAAATCAGTAAGCCTGAGCAATATGTAAGGGTTTGACCTCAAATTTTCCGTGGACAATTAAGATGGATAATGCATATTTCCTCCATACCTAGTATAGTCTTGTCAAAATGAATTATGAGAGAAAGCCCCTTGAATTCACCTAGGTTAGGATGAGTTAGGATTGTCATGGGTGCTCCCACTTATCATATATAATGTGTAATTTCTTTTCTTGGTATTGGTCTAATATCTTTGGCAGGTAAAATAATATAAGGTCATCATTCCCATATCTTTGAAATAATTCAGCTATTCTAGTATGATACACAGAAGGAAAATATTTTTTTCATTTCTTGATCTATAAAGGACATATGTCGTAGTGACTTTGCACCAAGTCACTCAACCCAATCATTACTTGTAAATCAACAAAGTGTAATGGTGATTCTCTATTGTGAAGACCCATATGAAAACTGGCATAATGTTGATATGGCCAATGCAGCTACTGCTAGGATACCCACTCACCTTTCCCTTTATCCAACGAAACACTCCCAAGTGTGGAATCCTTTTTTTCTCCAAGTGTTTTCTTGTAAATGGGGAAGGTAATGAATAATTTTTCCTGGTAGAATAACTTTCTTTGGGTAAAACTGGGTGGAAAACATGAAGCCTCATCTCCTTACCAAGAAAGTAAGCCTAACTAAGCTTGATTGATATCCAAAACCAATGAACTATATTAGTGTTAAAATTTGTAGTTTGTAGTATGATTGGTAATGAACCTTGAAAGAAACACATTGTATCATCTTCAAAATGTTAACAGTTACACATCCATGACATCTTTGGTTCTTCCAACTTCTATGACATAATCAATGGAGTGGAAGCCTTTGAGATTTTTGGATCTAGTGTTCTTAGAATAATGTGGAAGGCTTAGAAGTTAGTGTTCAATTAGTTACTTATCTTTATCACAAGTTGACCAACTATTTTTCCTATTCTAGATTACTCTGAAGATCTGCTTACATGCCACAAACAAAAGAAAGTAGTGTAAAGACAATCTCTCTCTATTTCTAAAGGAAAACAATCTCTGTGAAATGGCCAAAGATAATTTTTTGTTATTTTTATAACAGTTGCTTTGAGAACATTTCCCGAAAAATCATAATCCATTGCACCAATTTCAAATGACACAGGGCACTGATTCTCAAGAATTTATTGTTTGTTAGAATGACATATGTCATATAAAAGGTAAGTATGTCAACCCAAAATTTCCTTTCAATCATGTTGGTTTGTTAAAAATTGCAAATAGGGCCAAATTCCACATTGGATAGCTCCTACGGGAAACATTATTGCAACATTGAATTCCTCTCATAGAGAGGACCAAAATCAATCTAAAGACTGTCAAATTTGGATAAGGAAAGATGGGTTTTTGAATTTATGTTCCCTTAAGAAAATTTATAAGGTCAGTCTCATCCTTATGTCGTCTCATCAAGTCGAATGGTGACGTCCCTTGACCACCCATAAAATTGTATATATAGAGGTGTGCTCTCACCTCATGTGGAGACATCCAAGTGCATCATCCATGACTTTGAAATAGGCTAACATCTAAGGCATGGACACAGGTGTCAGGAGTCAAGTTTATGAAGACATTTACCTCTATTTATGGTGTGATTTCCTAGGGAGAGAGTTGCAAGTATGAGGCACCATGCGTGGAGGCTAGAGGACTATCTGGGAAGTTTAACTATTAATTATGAGTGTGAGTTTATTTTTGGATAGGAAGGCAATAAAAGGTATGCTCATTGGGTATTTTTCTATGCCATTTGGTGTGTTGTATCTCTATTACAAGCCACAAAACCAGGGCTGCTAGACCAAATCATTGGTAAGTTGTTTGGAGGGTGTAAAATCTTTCTGTCTAGGTTGCATATGCCTTGACTAGAGTGCAGCTAGTTCAAGCGCTTTTCCATGTCTTTGGGATTGCTTTGTGATTTCTCACACATCCAAACTACAACAAGGAGGAAGATGCATCCGACAGAGAGTTTTTTATGTCATTTGGGCTTGTCATAGTTAGATTTTTATCTCCTATAGCAGGTTATAGTTGTACTTGTGTGTTACAGGCAGGCCACTGGCCCTAATAGCCTTGGATAGGAGGTCAAAATGGTGGCAGGAGGCCACAAGGCCCGAATCTCTTGGACATGATATTATGACTCTTATATTTTGTTTGAATACTAGTCCAAACCAACAACAAATTGGAACATAGGTGTTTAGAGGAAGGACACAGTCAGGTAGGGGTCCTAGAAGAAAGAAAGAAGGTTGTAACAGTTCTCCATCAAACCATCTTAATATTTGGCATTATCTCGGTTCATCATTATAGAAGTGTTTTGGCCCTCTAAGATCCTCGACTTGTATTGTTTCTATGACTCACATTTTATTATTCACATTCTATAAACTCTGCCCCCCCTGGTGTTCATACACATCATTTCATATCTCTCCAGTGGCATGACAATGACTCATTATGTCTACAAAATGGCTTGATATGTAAAATATTATATTCAAAATCCATATTTTCCATGATACAATGGATAAGTTATGATATATGGACAGTGATATTATGCAAATCCTATGACAAAGACTACAATTCTCATCTATAACATATTTGTACAGTTGTAACCTCCTAGTATAACATAATTCAGATTTCATTAACTTAGTACTAATCAAGTTTGCACCTGTGATTATTATTTGAAGCAGTCTGAACTATAATCTAGACAAAGATAGCTTGCTTTTCTAATACAACCTTATCACAGTGCCCTAAAATAAGTATTTGTGATATATCTCCTTAGATCTGGGTTATAAATTGACAAGAACCTTGCATAGAAGTAACGTTGACAATGTTAAGTATTTAGCACAATAAACCTTGTAGCTGCTAGTATATGATATAAATATAAATGGCACAATTCTGAGGGTGAAGATAAATGACAAAAGCATCATATGGGGTTTAAGTTGATCACACCATTGCATTATGTCAATCTTTAAAGATCTAATTTTATTAGTTGAAATACCTGTGTGGCTCAAACCTAAAGAATATAATCTGAGGTAGCGTGTCCTAAGCTTCTCATATTGTGAAGATCACCCTTGGAACACTATGATGATTTCCTTGTTCACTTGATCATCCATAATTGCTTGGTGACTTACTACTACTGAGGCTTGCTATATCGCTTCCGAAGATTGAACTATCAAGTCACTATTTCTAAAGAAATAGCTCAGAAGGTCACTTCAATTGCTTCTCTAGATATTCTATTGACATTACTTTAAGATAGTTACATTTTTTAAGTGTAGGTGTTGTATGCCTTTTGCAAAGGACGAGAATTGTGAAAGTACTGACATTCAGATCACTATACATGAGCCAGTATTAATGCATACATAATTGTCAAATAAAAAATTTAGGGTATTACAATTCACATCAAGATTGAGAGTCAATGTTCTTAGTGTTGCCTAGGGTTTCCCTGAGTGAGATTTGTTGAAATTATATATAGATGATTTACAGTATTAATATCTCATATGAAACGATGCATGTGGAAGAAGATGAAAGATGGAAGATGTTTTGATCAAAAGTTAGAGGGCTTGCTTGATAGCTTAAGCAAATCTACCAAGGTTTTCAGAGTATTTTCTAAATGTTTACAACTTTATAGAATATTAAAGAATTTTCATTGATATCCTAGGAAGTCAGAATCTTTTACTATTAGTATGATTATGTGTGACAGTCAAAGTACATATTGATGATTTATTGTCTTTAGTTTGCCAGAAGCACACTACCTTGATCTGGCATATTGAACCTTAAATAAAATCTATTGCAAGGATTCAAAATCCATTGAGAAGTCAATATATCTTAGGGTCTATATTTCATGATTGGTGTATATAGGTCTTTATAGTGATAAAGGATTGCTATAGAGTCAGTTTCAACAAATTCCGAGAAACCGCTATTTTTTTCATTTTTTGTTTTCCGAGGAACAAGAGTTCTAGGGCTCACATGGCAGAGATGCTTACGTAGATTGCTCAAAGTGATTTTGTTTTCATAGGACCAAAAATGTCACTACGAATTAAATCGTCATATGTGTTTCTCTAAATTTAAGCATTTCAAAGCTATCCATCTTTTTCTTTCCAAAAACACATGCTTCAGCTCTGATGCCATGTCAAAATTGAAGCACACCAACATCATGTTATCATTGGAACTGGATCACATAGATCATTCAATAAGCCAAAAATACTATGAAATGAGACCTTGACACTTTTACTAAAAATATAGATAAAAATGAAATGGATTTGGAAGCACATGAACATATAATAGAGCTTTTAACCCTAAACATTCAAATTCCTATGACTCTGTATTTGCCCAAAAACTTTTCACTTCCTATAATCTCTCTCTCACCATATATGTGGCCAAGTTTGTCCCCTTATTGACTTGCCATTTTACAAACCCTCAAACTACAACACAAACAATTGTTTCATCTACGCTAATTTCAAAAGTTGACCATTACTTTAATGACCTAACATTTTAACAAGAAAATCAAGGCAAGCCTTTCAGGGCCTTCCGTATAATAGCTCACATCAAATCATAAGATCAAAAAATAGCTTTTCTTGGTTGGGATCAACCTCTGACAAATATGTCACATGTACTAAAGTGACACAATAAGCATGTTTGTCATAATGTATGACACAAATTCATGCCAATAAAGGTGTTTTGACACACCATAAGCCGTATGCATTAGATAGGGAATTTTTTGCTAGGGAAAATAAAGTGGAAATATGAATAAGGAGTAGGATGATTTTGATGAGATCTAACCAATTTTGGGAACAAAAGGGTTATGGAAAAAAATGTGCACAATTGTGGTATAATTAAAATAACTTATTTAATCATTAATATTTGTGCACAAAGATATCAACAAAACAATGATCCTCATTAACCCTTAGTGACAAATAAAGACCATCAAGACAAAGTGTGTAAAAATAGTCTGTAGTTGTAGCTAATACATGTAAAAATTACCTTAATGGATTTCTTGGAATTTTTCTAAATCAAATCTTGTTGGAACTATCTCGCTACAGGAACACAAATACACATGAGAACCATTACACTATATTTTCTAAAGGTTGTTCACCAAAACCCTAGTTGGTTATTAGAGCATGATAAAATTTATTTCCTATCATATCTTCACTTTTATACATACAATCATATGTACACAAGTTCATCCTTTTAGGATCTGAAGCACCCATCAAAGTGCCTCTGCATATCATTGATTACATAAAATAGTTTGTAAACAGTTGAATTAATAGATGAACACACTCTGAGAAACAAAATATGCATGGCATGTTGGTAGAATATCAAATATAACAATAATTTTTATGTATAACATCAATAACTTAAATTATTGGGACAAGAGACAATTATCCATGTATATCACAAGCCTTTGTAATTCCTTCAAATACACTCCAAGGTGTGCCAAAGACATCATTTTAATTGTGTTTCTTTCTTGCAAAAATTTACAGTGGTCATCAAATACATTAAATGTAAACACAACCACAATTATACATATGTTCTGGGAATACCCAAGCCATTCCATTTCTTCCAGCTATATTAAAATTTCCTGAATTTATGAAAAGTTGAAAAGTATCCCCCCGCCAAAATTCACACAAAGCAGCAAACAAGGGCACCCACAATAAATAACAATATGCATAGGAGCCAACACTTAGCCATATTTGAAATCATGATGCTAAGGTCTTGGGCTTATAAATCCTTTTACCGAAATTATTTTCCCACATTTGGATAAGCATGTCCCATTTTTCCTCACGTGTTCCTTGAAAAGAAAAGGAATTCCTAGGAATTTAAAATTCTGGCTTCACATGACCCAAACCCACCCTTGTGTTTTAAGTGAATATGGCATCCTCTGTGAGCTCTACCTTTAAGTCAATCAGGCATTTTCTATGAGCTCTACTTGTAGCAATAGGTTTTCACTCATTGAATGTTTCGAGATAAGCGCCTTGCAGAAAATGCCCAAGTAATCTATAACACATTATCAATTGATTCCAAGCTTGAAAAATGAGTTTTATCCCATTCAAAAGATGATTTGGATACAGTTTGTGCAGATGAATCCACTTTATTGGTACCTTGCTTGACCCTACTAGCTATCAAACACACACTAGCCTTTGTTTTGAAACTCGATTGGAAAAGGATTAACCATGGTTTACACACTTTAAGGGAGAGGCATCGTTAGGTCTTCGTGAATAATATCTTAAAATCCTTTAGAGAAATTGGCTCAAATGCAAGAGGTAGAATAAAGGGATACCCTACTATCATGTAAGTTTTCTGAAAGCTTGTTTTGATGACAAGGATGTTATGGCCATAATGACTAGGCCATTCCATGCCTTCATTGACTGCAATAATATTGGTGGTGACGAATCATCGTTTAGTTTTAAAAGTCTACATAGGTTTTGGTAATAATCATGAGGAGATGCTTGATTATGAGGGTTGATATTTGGTAAGGCTATTACATGCGACATTCAACAGAGTGATAGGATTCCATATCATATTCAATTTCGAATCTTTGGGCTTGTGTATAAACTTGATAATACCTTTGTTTAAGTTGGTTCTCAATGATTTCTCTTGTGATGGATTCTTTGCGAACCTCTACAAATGTTTATATTGACAAAATACTAGGTAGAATTATAGAATTCACACTAGAATCTGTCTAATCCCAAGACTTACCATCATCATTGATCATGCTTGAGAGTGTGGCAACTAGCCTACCCAAGGTAAAAGACTTGTTACACAATATTCTTTATGCTTAGTCTTTGGAATTGAAAACTCTTTTGTAGGGAAAATTAAGAAGTAAAATATTTTTCAATTTCATCTTTTACATAAGCCTACCATTGGTTGATGTGATAGTGGAGATGTTGGGATGGGGTCCCCTAGGTTAGTTTTGGAGTTAAAATAACCCAAGTTTTGATGTAATTTTTGTAAATGATGTAAATCATTCACAATTTGTGGATGTGGAGCATATAGAGGATTAGGAGTAAAAGGGGTTCTAGTCCCTTGTTTATGAAAGGTTGATTCAGTTTTGAGATCCACCCATAGTCTGCGGACCATGGGATTATATGTAAAAGGCTATAAATAGGTGTGTCTTGGAGATTATAGGGAATAAGGGATGTGGATAATGGGTGGAGTATTAGAAGTGATAGCACAGAGAAGTGGGTCAGATAGGTATGAAAGTCTCTATAGCTGAGTGCGCAGAGGCCTAGGTAGAGTCCGTAGCTAAGTGTGTAGATGCCCGCACTTGAGTTCTCATGGTATTTTCGAGTCTGTAAACATGAACTAAACATCAATAAAGGAAAGTACCGAAGAATTATTGTGTATATCTCTTTATTTTTGTTTACTTATGTTTAAGATATACAATGTGGATGAATAATGTGTTTATGAAATATTAACCTAATGATGTGTGATTCTGTTGAATAACACTTAATGGATGTACACAATGCATGTTAAGTACTTTCATGAAGACTATGATGAATTTTATTATGTTCACTAAATTACCTAAGTAGATTTGTGTGAACACAAATCTAGGATTGATTTCTAGTAAGTGTAAGTGGATAAATTGATTGTTAAGGGTCCACAAAGGCCAATCATAGACCTTCGCGAAGGTCTAAAGGTTGTTTGAATAGAGTTGCAGTACCGAGCCCTAGGAGCTTCCAAATCTACATGAAGGTAGACCTAGGGCACTAAAAGACAACACACTGATCTCTGGATGCAGAAACTTTGTTCCATCATCCCCCCATTGATCGAAATTGGATTCATAAAATACTGTCAAAGAACCATGACCGTATTGGGATGAAACAAAACTTTGAAGAATCCAAAATAGCATCAAAAACACCCTGAACCAGTGGCAATGGTAGCCAGCATGGAACGACGAGGACCTCGGTCAAAGCATGCTGACCGAGGCCCATGGAGAGTGCACGGGAGGTCAAAGTAGCCCCTGGGAGCCTCAGATCGGGAAAAGGAGGTGATTTTCGATGCACGATGAGCGCCTAGTCACACATCACAGGGTGAACAGGGCCAAAATGGAGGAGCCTTAAGAACTCGGTCGCGTTGGGAGCCGGAGAACCATGGGCAGAGAAACAAAAAGTGCTAAAAGGACAAAGGCAGGACCCACACTCTAGAAAACTGATAGTATTCATTGGGGCACCCTCAAACGGTAAACGATTTTGGACTAGAGCAGAGCGATCCCACTCAACGATCGACGCGTGGCGGCGAAGGTGAGAGAAAACCATCATTGATCGCATGTTATTTGTCGAGCAAGTCAACCGTGTGGGACATGTGTATGATGTTGGATCTAGAGGGGCCCAGATCGGATGGCTGAGATTGCGCCTGATGGAGGAGGTGGAATCGATAGGGAATTAAGCTGCGTTCTAAAGGGATTTGGAATCTCTTTGACTACCATGGTGGAGGAAGAATGCATCCACAACGTAACTGAAGAAAAAAATTGATGAGCAGGTTGGCGCTGTTCAAATGAGGACACGTCGCCACTCCTTGAGCATTCATGCTGATACCCAACAGGGAACTCCAAGTGCAACTGCAAAAGGTGAATCAACAGAGGCAGAAGAGGAACCAAACAGGCATGGAAACGAATGGCTAAAAGCCATGAATAGGGATAGAATACATAGTTTAAAAAAAAGGTTGGAGTGAGGTTCGAGAGACGAAGGAAAAAGACCAGAATCCTGGGAGGAGGACAAAATACATAGAGAAGAAAGGAGTAAAGAAAGAGAAAAGCAGGAAGAGACAGAGGGCTGAGCTAACCAGTGGCAGTATCGAGCACCAGAGCTTGAGGAATTAAAGCCATCCCATAGAGGAATCTATCTGGATCGAGCATCACATTTGGCTCCTTCCACTGTAGACCAGAATGTCACAGAGTTCATGGGAAGAAGATACTATGTACTCCAGTGGCTTGGGGCATCCAAGAACCACCCTGCCAAGCAAAACCTGCTTCAGGAGAACTCACATTGAGTCCCTGTATTGTAATTCTCTGTTTAAGGACATAATAAAACAAGGCCACGACTGAAAGTTGGACTGGAGACAGAGCCCTGGAGTATAGGGTGAACTCCTTATTAAAATTGCTTGTGTCTTTGTGATTGCCTGATGTATTTATTTGTTGTCTTTCCATTTAAATGTCTATTTATTGGCAATTTGATCGATCCGTTGCTTGAATAACACAAAACGCACACTAACACATGAGTCTCTAATACCTTTTGTTTAATAAAACTTTAACCGATGTCACTCATAGGGTGATTATCAGATCAAGTGGTATCAGAGCTATAGGCTATAAGGTTAGACAAGCTTGTGTTGGTTTAGCTGTGAATGCTCACTAAATCAAAGCTCAAATTAGGAGAAGGAAGGTTCTATAGGGCCAGACCCTCAATTTATAGAAAGTTTCCTAGCTATAAAGTCTGTGGTAGAAGAAATGTATAGGGACTTTAGAAAGCATAAGGATGAAGATTCATCAGGTTCTAAGCAAGATAAAGAAAAAGATGAGTCTCATTCCCATGACCACTAAAAAGGAAAAGGGAAAGAAGAAAGCTTTCCTACACCTCCTAATAGCCCTATGCATAATAAGAAAGCATCTTTGATTAAACTAGATGTTAAATTTGATTTGCCTATATATGATGGACAGCTAAATGCTAAAAAGTTGGACAATTGAATTGGACAAATTGATGTGTATTGTAGGTTACAGAACATAGACTTGGACAAGAGTAAGATTCAGCTGGGAAGCTTACACCTAGGAGGCACTACCTTGGTTTGGTGGGAAGGCAGAACCCAAGCTGATATGAAGAAGCACGGGAAGACCATCTCTGTCTGGAGTGAATTTGTTGCTGCTATCAAAAGGCAGTTCTACCCATTGGCCTACATGCAACAAACCATGGTGAGTTGGCCAACTCTTCGGCAGTTGAAAGGGCAAAGTGTGCAAGGGTATACTCAAGATTTCAGAAAGAGAGAATTGATGTTGGGTATCTCATTAGACTCACCAGAAACTCTTTTGAAGTACATTTGTCATCTACACAGCTACATGAGGCATACCATCCTCATGTTTAATACCACTAGTATAGATGAGGTATCTGTACAAGCTACTCATCTAGAAGCTAGAGGAAAGAATGGAAATCTAGAAGTTGGGGGATCATCCCAACCCACTGTAAGGAAGAGCAAGGAGAAAAGAAAGCGAAAGTGGAAAGCAAGGAAGGCTAACACTGCACAGAAAGGAAAAGCTTCATGCACTCACTATAAAAAGGATGGGCATGATGATGAGCACTATTGGATTCTGCATCCAGAGCTGAGAACTAAGAAGTTAGAGGGCAAGAAGAAGAAGAGTGTCGAAGCTATTCGAAAGATTTGAGGTCAGACTCAGGAGATGAAACAATCATTGCAGCCACAGGTATAAAAAGTAAGAATTCTGAAGCATCTACTAGTAATTTTTCTCAATCTGTTATTGATAAAGAACATGAGAGAAAAAGACATGAGCTTTTCCATATTCGAGTTGTTTCCAAAAATCAAAAGATTGATACTTTGTTTGATAGTCGCTCGCACGTAAATATAATTCCTAAAGAAATTGTAAAGAAATTGGGATTAACAAATACACCTCATAAGAAGCCATACCCATTAGGATGGTTGAAAGATAAAACACAACTACAAGTGACTAGACAGTGCAAACTCAAGTTTTCTTTTGGGTCAGCATTTGTAGATGAGGTTGAGTTAGATGTAATTCCTTTGGATATATGTGGAATTGTTTTAGGATGTCCTTACTTGTATGATAGAAAGGTTATCTTCTATAGAGCAAAGAACAAGTATCTACTTGTTAAAGGTGGAAACAAATACTTTGTAAGAGCTCATAAGCTCAAGAATAATTATACTCTCATAAACTCAGGACAGGTGAAAAGAATGATAAATTCATGCAAATACTTCTTACTAATGGTTGTAAAGGAAAAGAAACCTAATAAAACCAATGTATTTGAGGGCTGTAATGATGATCATCAAGCTGATATAGAAAAGATTGTTTCAGAATATGATCTCTTGTTCCAAGAACCTAAAGGTCTGCCACCCAAAAAGGGGATAGTACATGATATTATTTTGCAGCAAGATGTTCCATTGCCTAACATTGGGATGTACAAGTTATATTCTTTAGAGAATGCTGAAATCAAGAGGCAAGTGTAGGAGTTGCTTGAGAAAGGGTTCATCAGGCCTAGCGCATTAGCATGTGGGTCACCAATCATTTTGGTGAGAAAGAAAGATGGCTCATGGAGAATGTGCATTGACTACCGAGCACTAAATAAGATAACAATCAAAAATAGTTATCCCCTTCCTTGCATAGATGATCGTTTAGATCAATTGATGCAAGTTGTTTATTTCACCAAGATGGATTTGCATAGTGGATACCATCAGGTCAGGGTTGCAGAGCAAGATGCAAGTAAGATTGCTTTCAGAACAAAGTACGGAATGTATGAATGGCTGGTTATGCCTTTTGGCTTGACCAATGCCCCTGCTACTTTCATGAGATTAATGAATGACATACTCAGACCTTTTATTGATGATTTTGTTATTGTGTATCTGGATGACATTCTGATTTTTAGTAAAATGTGGGAAGAACATTTAAGGCATGTTAAGCAAATATTAGAAGTTTTGAAAAGAGAAAAACTTTATGTTAAACTCTCCAAATGTGAATTTGGAAAAACCTCTCTAAATTATTTGGGTCACATAGTAGGGGGAGGTGAATTGAAAATAGATCCCTCTAAAGTGGCAGTCATTGTAAACTAGCCTAAACCCAAGTCTGCTACTGAGGTGAGAAGCTTCTTAGGAGCAACACAATATTGGAGGAAGTTCATTTCAAAATTTTCCTCAATTGTAGCTCCCTTACATACCTTGAGAGGATTGAACAAGATGTTTTAGTGGGGAGGCAAACAACAGAAAGCCTTCGACACCTTGAAAGAAAAAATTAGTACACCACCAATACTAGCACTCTCAGATCTACAAAGATGATTTGAGATCCAAACTGATGCCAATGACTCTGGCATGGGGGCAGTGTTGACACAACACGGTAAACCCATATGTTATCATTCTGAGACCTTTAATCCTACAGTAGTTAACTATCCTACATATGATAAAGAATTGTATGCATTAGTTCAGAGCGTGAAAAAGTGGAAACATTACTTAATGGGCAAAGAAATAGTAATACATACTCGTCATCAGCCACTTGAATACCTACACTCCCAAACTAAGTTGCAGCAATCCAAACATTACAGATGGATGGGTTTTCTACAACAGTTTCATTTAGTCATCAAATATAAAAAGGGAATACACAACAAGGTTGCAAACATGTTATCTAGACCCATTATAAATGCATCTACCATACTTAAGAATAATTATGTGTTGCATGAAAGCTACATGGAATAGTACACTCAGGATATGGAATTTAAGGATGTATATGCAACTTTCAGTCAAGGCAGAAGAATATAAGAATTTTACTATCACATGAAGGACTGGCTCTTATATCATTGTGGGAAACACTGCATTTCATAAACTGAGAGAGTAAAGATAATTAGGGAAGCACACACTTCTCTGATATCAGGTCACTTTGGGGTAAGTAAACTAGTTGCATAGCTACAAAGGTTCTGCTATTGGCCAAGAATGAGTGAGAAAGTTTCTATATATGTAAAGGGATGTGCTATGTGTGTGAAAAGCAAGCCCAACAACAGAAAACTAGGCTTGTACACTCCCTTGCCAGTTCCTTCTCACCCTTGGGAAAGCATTTCCATGGATTTTGTTGGAGGACTTCCTAAATCTAGGAAAGGTCATGATTATCTATATGTTGTTGTGGATAGGTTTAGCAAAATGTGTGTTTTGATACCCTGTAGTAAACATATTACAGTTGAACAAACTGCAAAATTGCTCTTTGAACATGTATGGATTCATTTTGGATTACCTACTTCTATTGTATCTGATTGAGACACCCGATTTGTGGGGAAGTTTTGGTCAAGTCTATGGGAACTAATGGACACCAAATTAAAGAAAAGTATAGATTTTCATCCACAAACAGATGGCGAGATAGAAGTAGTTAATAGGATGGTGATCTAGTTATTGAGAGGATATTGCAGCAAACATCCTAAGCTTTGGGATGAACACTTGTGTTATGTACATCATGCTTACAATAGAGCCAAACACTCTTCTACATAAAGATCTCCTTTTGAGACCTATTTTGGTTTCATACCAACGTCTCCTTTGGATTTTGTCTTTGGTAAAGATACCATGGTTGATAGACACAGTGATGTGGACAAGGCAACTAGGTTCATTGAACAGATCCAAGAGATCCACCAGGAAGTACAGGAACTACTGGAAAAGAGCCAAGCCAAGTACAAGGCTAGGCACGATAAGCATCGGATGGAGCATAGTTTTCAAGTTGGAGACCAAGTCTGGCTGTATATCAGCAAGGAAAGGATGCAAGGCGAAAGTAAAAAGCTAAAACCTATCAGGTATGGACCCATCAGGATACTTGAGAAGATTGGTGAAAATGCTTTTCGCCTTGATCTACCAGCTTACATGCACATCTACTCAGTCGTGAACACAGATTGCTTGAGGTTGATTGAACCTTCAATGATTGAGGACACTGAAGAGCCGAGTCAACTACCTTCTCTTGATGACTTGCCACCTGAATATCTTAGTGAATTACGAGAAGACATGGTGCTGGATAGGAAGGTGAGGATGACACATAGTGGACAAGTGGAATACATCGGGATTGGGCTTAAAGGTTCGAAGCCGAGCAGTGCAAAGTGGATTGAGATTGGGCAAGTGAGGCAACAGTTTCCTCACTTAGTCGATGCTTGAAGAAAACCAACTTTTGGTGGTCCAAAAGCTCTTTCAGTGGGAAGGCCGTGATCCGAATTGGATCCATAAAAGACTATCAAAGAACCATGGCCGTATCGGGACGAAACAAATATTTAAAGAATCCAAAACAGCGTCAAAAACACCCTGAACAAGTGGCAATGGAAGCCAGCGTGGAACGACGAGGACCTCGGTCAAAGCGCGCTGACCGAGGCCCATGGATACTGCGTAGGAAATCAAAGTAGCCCTTGGGAGCCTCGAATTGCGAAAAGGAGGTGATTTTTGATGCACATCACTGGGTGAATAGGAACCAAATGGAGGAGCCGTAAGGACTTGGTCGCGTTGGGAGCTAGAGAACCGTGGGTCGAGAAATGAAAAGTGCTAAAAGGACAAAGGTAGGACCTGCACTCTAGAAAACTAGTAGTATTGATCAGGGCGCCCTCAAATGGTAAACAATTTTGGAGGAGAGCAGAGTGATCCCACTCAACGATCGACATGTGGTGGTAGAGGTGAGAGAAAACTGTCGTTGATCATGCGCTATCGGTCGAGTAAGTCAACCGCGCGGGATGTGCATATGATGTTGGATCTAGAGGAGCCTAGATTGGATGGTTGAGATTTTTCCCGATGGAGGAAGCGGAATCGACAGGGAATTAAGCCGCGTTCTAAAGGGATTTGGAATTTTTTGACCACCATGGTGGAGGAAGAATGCATCCATGACGTAACTGAAGAAACGAATCGACGAGCAGGCTGGTGTTGTTCAGATTAGGACATGTGGCCACTCCCTAAGCATTCATGCTAACGCCGAACAGGGAACTCCAAGCGCAGATGTAGAAAGTGAATCAACAGAGGCAGAAGAGGAATTGAAAAATCATGGAAACGAATGGCTAAAAGCCATGAATAGGGATAGAATACACAGTTAAAAAAAGGGTCAGAGTGAGGTCCGAGAGACGAAGGAATAAGACCAGAATCCCTAGAGGAGCATGGAATACACAGAGAAGAAGGCAGTAAAGCAAGAGAAATGTAGGAAGATACAAAGGGCTTAGCTGACCAGTGGCAGCATCGAGCACCATAGCTTAACAAATTCAAGCCATCCCATAGAGGAATCTTTCCAGATTGAGCATCACATTTGGCTCCTTCCACTGTAGACCAGAAGGTCATAGAGCTGGTGGGAAGAAGATACCATGTACTCCAATGGCTTGGGGAATGCAAGAACAACCCTGCCAAACAAAACATGCTTCAGGAGAACTCACATTGAGTCCCTGCATTGTAATTCTCTGTTTAAAGACATAATAAAACAAGCCCACCACTGAAAGCTGGACCGGAGATGTAGCCCTAGAGAATAGGGTGAACTCCTTATTAAAATTGCTTCTGTCTTTGTGATTTCCCACTGTATTCCTTTGTTGTCTTTCCATTTAAATGTTTGTGTATTGGCAATCTGATCGATACGTTGCTTGAATAACACAAAACACACACTAGCACATGAGTCTGTAATACCTTTTGTTTAATAAAAATTTAACTAATTTCACCCATAGGGTGATTATCAGATCACCCATATTGCTTTGGGTGAGACTGCAGCCTGTGCTACGCGGGTTATTTTTGAAAGGGCCAGTAGTGTAGGTTTTGGTTGGTTGGCACAACTAACTCTAAACCTAGGTGATGACCCCATAAGCCAACAAATGTTTTTATTGTTAGAATCAGGATGTGCTTGAGCATATGTGTGATATTGCATTACTGGAGCCTAACGAAGAAGGTAATTGAAAGGTGGTTGGATAGAAAAATTCAGAAATTTGCAGCACAGGAAAACAAGAATCTATGCCTGTTAAAGGATTAGTGGTTGGACAAATATTTGTATGCAGAGATACATGAAATTTTATTCTACACCTTCCTGAACGAGTTATATGAGTGGTTAGCCAAGTTGGTAGATGATCAAGGGAGGTGGAAGCTCGAGGGTCCAATAGTGTGGACTCCAGAACTAGTATGACGATTAGAAGCCTTTGAATATAAGATCATGTGGGCTCTCAATCACTAAGTCGATCAAATTATAGGAGGATTTGTTACAGAATTCGTAGTTGATAATCATGAAGCTACAATGAAGCAGAGTGACAACTTTTCAAAGGACCAAGAAGTAAGTATTTAAGATCTTTGAATACCTAGATAAAATGTTGTTATGTGAAAAATGGGTTATGCCACTGACTTGATGTTTGGAGGTATTAGAAGTGGAAAACTCTTTGGAGATTGAGAGAGATAAGTTCTTGAATATAGCCCATTGATTATACCTCCTTCGAGTGATGACGACAGAGAGGTACAGGCCTCACTTTGGAGTGTTTCTCAACTGATAAGACAGGGTTTTCTACATACACATCATCCATCTACCCTCCTCCACCTCCACCTCCATCGCATACACCTTCGCCCACACCTCCACCACGACTGCCACCATTCAACATGTCAAATGTAATGAAGGTGCCAACTTTCAAGGGCATAGGAAGCAAAGATACATACATGTTTGGTTTGTTATGAATGTTGTGTGGACAAAGCAATAGATCACTAATGAAAATACAGAGATGGAATAGTTGGTTACCTCTTTGCAAGATTACGCGCTAACGTGGTATATTAAGTATTGTTTTGATAATCCTTTGGAAACACTAGTAGAAACTAAGGATGCTTTAAATAAATAGTTTCGTAGGCTGAAGTCTAACTTGCAATTAGTAGTTGGATTTAAGGAGATCATGATGAGGATTGATGAGACACCTTGGGAGTTAAATCAAAGGTTGAAATGTGTGATTCAAGAAGCTAACGTGCAACTCACAAATGGTCAACATCACAAATGGTTTATAGCTTTGGTTCTACCCAACTTGAGGCTTTCTCTATTGCAACAAAATATAGTAACGCAAGAAGAAGCCCTAGTCATGCAACCTTTAGGGTACATCAGATTCATTCTCAGCCACAAAGCCTATGCTTAGAATTGCATAGATTGAAGAAAGATGAGGAGACTAAACCAGAGGTGCATGCAGAAGTCTGGTGTTTGATGTGTAAGAGCCAGGGGCATGATAAAGACCAGTCTCCTATATTCACGAATTATATCATGGGAGCGGGACCAATTCCCCTGAGACCAGAAGCTCCAGCAGGGTCGAGCATATGGGTTGTGTTATGGTGTGCTGGTGTGCTATTTATTACGCTGTTTGACAACACACAATAGATAATTGTCATTTGCTTGAAAAGTTTGTCCAAACATGTCAGCAGTTGTTCTGTAACTTCTGCAAATCAATGGCCCATGATGAGTGCCACTATCGTAGCTATGAGTTGGTGATGGAAATAAAACCTACATATCAGATGCAAGAAGAAAATTTGCCTCTGGCGCTAGAGGAGCACATAGAGGATATCAGGGACGAGAATGAGATCGAGGAGGAGGAGGACCTGGTAGAGGCCAAGGACAGATTATTTTCTACAACTATGGAACACTAGGGAATTATGCATGGAAGTGTCAAAATCATACATGACTGTCATGTTAATACTATAGCTAATTTGACCAAAGCATAGAATAATGCCCAGTGTTGATAGCTAAGATGCAGGAGAAAAGGTCGTAGCCTCAGCAAATATACACATAAGTTGTAGATGATGAGAGTTGAGCCCTGTGAGGAAGACCAAAGCATGAATATAGCACTAAGGAGTGGAATGACGACTGGCAATGATAAGAGAAAATAACCTAAAGAGGACAAATGGGTCTACAAGGCCCCAGAAAAGGAAGTTGGTTTTGATCTGTAACGCGGTAAGGAATATTTTATGGAAGCCAAGATGAGATTCTCTGAGGCATCCACCTCAAGAAGTCAAGACAAGATGTAAGAAACCAACGTGCCTTCAGAGGCTGATCCGTATGTCCATACCATGCTCTTGGAGACCTGCATGAAACTATTGCAGCATATAAAAGTTGTGAAGGGCCTACAAGAGTTAATAAACAAATGTGATGACAAAGAGGATGTCCCTGATGGACACCACGTAGTTAGAAAAATTGGCAAACATAAGGCAATAACATGGCACAAGATGAGGCTCACCACATATATAGGAAATTATGAGATTGACTAGGTCATCTTGGATCTGGGGTCCAATGTGGACGTTTTGCCAAAAAAACATGGGAAATAATGGGGGATATATGCGCTGTAGTGGTCTCCAATCCATCTCAGAATAGAAAACCACAGAAGATCAATCCTATGGGATGACTATATGGAGTAAATGCTGACATAGAAGGCGCAAGCACAATGGTTGATTTTGAAGTGATAGAGATCATTGATGACAACAATCCATACCCTGAGCTCCTAGGAATTGACTTGGCCATTGACATGAACATGGTCATCAACTTAAATACGAGGACAATGTCATTTGAAAGGAAATCACTTTCGGTTGTAGTGTCGTTAGACCCTGTAGAAGGGGTGTGCTACACTAAACTAGTCTATGATTATGAAGAAACTGATGATGAAATTGATCAAATCTACAAAATAGCAATGCAAGACTAGGACTGGATCAATTTGATGGTACATGGATGAATTGCATGGGACGAGGAGAGTTCCTGCACCTCTGATTTAGATGAAGAGTTGGAACATTGGCAGAATTGTTTGGACGAAGTATCTACACTACGCTGTGTTTTTTCAGAGGTAAGGAATTTACACTATTATGATGGTTTAACTAAAATGGATAAGTTTTTGGATGTGTTTGAGCATGAAGTCCCTGAGCATCACCACTTCCAACCATTAGATTTGGCACCATGCGCTATGCCTACATGATGGAGGGCTATGCACAAGGATAGATTTGATGGATGGTGGGAGTATAGAAGAATGATGAGGTTACAATTTGGGTGGCCTAACACTAGATTGGCTAAAAAATATAGTGGGAAGGATGATCTCCATGATCATATGGTGAAATTAACTAAATTTTATGGAACAGAGATAGAACTGGAGTGGGTACACCTATTTTTCCATACTTTGGATAAAATTCCCATGAACCGATGTTTGAAGACGGAGCTCTGACATGGCACCGCGGAGTGGGATACCTTAAGGAAAATGTTCTTATTGACCTTCAATTTTGAAGATGGCTTCTTGAGCATCGATGAATCCTTACAGGAGATTAAGGCAGTTATCTTCATAATACTGCAAGATCCATTGGAGTGGGTCCAACCAAATTGGAGCACCCAGTTGTGCCATACGCTGGAATGCTATAATGTGATCATTGAAGAAGATGATGAGGACCCAAGGAACATTAATATCCCATAAGCAGAAGGGAATCATGAAGTCAAGGGCCCGCAAATAGAGAACCCAGACATCACCACACCATTGAAGACAAAGAATGTAAACATTGGTACTGAAGTAGAACTGAAGTTTGCAAAAATTAGAGATTATTGGGAGGATGCTACTGTAGATAAGGTTGTTGACTTACTCTATGAATATAAGGATCTTTTTTCTACCAAGTTTTCGGATTTGAAAGGCATATTATGGGACTTGGGCATTATGAAATTCACTTTGAAGCTAAAAGCAAAGCTTGTTAACTAGAGGCCATATCGGCTAAATCTGAAATAAAGGAAAAGGTTCACTTAGAATTGAGTAAGATGTTGGAAGTGAACATCATAGAACCAATTGAAGAATCTGATTGGGTGCACCCCATGTTCGTTTTAGAGAAGAATTAGAAGGGCGATATAAGGATTTGCATAGATTCGAGGAAGCTTAATGATGCCTGTGTCCATGAGCCATTCCTGACACTATTCACCAATGAAGTATTAGACAATGTTGTGGGTAGGAGGCCTACTCTTTCACAAATGGATTCACTAGATAACATCAGATAAATATTGTGCCTGAGGATAGAAGGAAAAAAACCTTCATGATAGAATGGGGATGTTTTCAGCACACTGTAATGTCATTATACCTTAAGAATGCACCTACGATATTTTTTCACATAGTCATCAAAACATTCAAGGAGTTCATTCATAAGATCGTGGAAGTATACTTTCATGACTTGACAATATTTGGGTTAGTGAAGCGCCATGTGGCGAGTCTACACCTGCTATTGGATACATGTCGCGGATACCATATCACATTGAATCTGAAGAAATTCATCTTCTTTGTTCCCTTCGGGATCTTCCTGGGTCATGTTGTCTGCAAGTAAGGGCTAATGATGTTGAAAATAAGACTGAGAGGGGGGGTGAATCAGTATTATCTAGTCCTTTTAACAATTCTTCCTTATTTATACTTTGAATTATTTTTGCATATCAGTACCATAAAACAATGAGCATGAACAAGAAAAACATACAGTCACATCAAAGAACACCAGATATAAGGTGGAAACCCAATGTGGTGAAAACCACTTGCTGCAATATGTCTCTATCTTCTTTCAAATTAGAAACTCCTTTTACAATGGTCTTGTACTGGTGCAGTCCTTTACCAGTACGCAGGCTGCAACCTGCAGAGAGCTACAACTCTCTCTTGTTTTTCCAGTCTCTCTTGGAAGGGAGCTACAACCCCCTACTTCTTTTCAAGGACCACTTTTCATAAATTTTCAAACTGGATCCATAAACATCAAATGATCATCAAG
>APFE031732343.1:0-16210 GCA_000404065.3 Pinus taeda
GCGACTTCCTGTGGCGCCTCCTGCGGCAACTTCCTGCGGCGCCTCCTGCGGCGACTCCTGCGGCGACTTCCTGCGGCACCTCCTGCGCTTCCGCAGCTGCAACGCTTGAGAGATCACCCTTCATAGATTCGCTTTCCACTTCACTTTCATATAGATCGAGCTTCTGAAACAATAACCCAATATATCAGATCTTAAGATATTCAACCCTAAAGCATGCCTAAGCCAAATGATCTCCTTTGCTTTATATAGGCAAGCTCTTCGTCAAATCATGGATCATGGGGCTCAATAATAATAAAATAAAACAATACCATGGGCCAAAACCATAACAAACCAATACCATCAACTCAATACTAGGGATCAACACGTTTGTCGAGATGCCATGGTCCAAAAACCATAGGTTCAAATTCCAAGGACTAACTACCAAGGACCAAAGGTAAGTTTTCCCACATGAATAAACTTTTCTCCATAGGTTCTAACTACCATGGACCAAAGGTAAGTTTTCCCACATGAAATAAACTTTTCTCTGCATAAAATTCCGTGAGCTTTTCTCCACATGAAATAATATATATATATTTTTAATTCTCATCATATTGGGAGCCATGCCATGGGCGTTGCCATCAAGTACAACATCTGTAACATATAACCATACCAGAAACATAATGCCAACAATCTCCCCCTTTGGACTTGATGGCAACCTAAAAAACTTCAAAGACAGGAATGAGGCCTTGAAGATCAACACCTACAACTAGTTCTGGAAGAAAACTTCTAGTTCTCAAAGTAGGCTACTGTCAGCCTTTGATTCAGAGAAAGGTAAAATACATATGGCATTCCTCCAAGCATAGATTCCCCAGCACAAGGCAACATCAGACTACAATATGAAAGCATTTGAATTTGATGTGAAAGACATACACCCCATTGACCAAATGGAGATGAACAAGCAGACTCAACAAATGATTTTTTCCACTGTCACTAACACTGCTATGAGTTTGTTTAAATTGTAGGTTACATTAGCCAATGTTCAATCACAATTGAAGATGGAGAAGGTCTCTACACTTGCCAAATACACCAAAGATCAAAGCTTTGGAGGACTTGGTGATCAAAGTAAGTTATGACCCTGCAAACATCAATGTTCCAAAAGAGCTTGTAAGGAAAAATAATACAAACATAGCAGCATTAAGGAAGAAGTTAAAATTACTAGCCACAAAAGATACTCTAGAAAAGGACATTGAAGAAATAGAGACACAAAAGGTAGACATGATGAAGCTTATTATGGAGAAGAGTGCAAAGTTGAAGCAAATGGAGACATAGATGGAGAAGATAATCAAAGAAAAGGAGTGAGATGCCAAAATGGTTGTTGTCCCTTTGAAAGCACTGCCTATCACAACCATTCCTATAGCTATATCTACAACAAGCACAGGGCATGCTGCAGATTAGTTAGCAATTGTAGTGCAGAAAATGTCTCTCCAAATTGAAGAAATCAAAAGATTGCAGGCTCAAGTAAATCTTCTACAAGATCATAAGACAAAGAATTTTTTTTTCCATGTAGTAGAGCTACAGAGAGCTCAAAACTAGATAGAAGTATGGAGGAAATCAACAACTGAGTCCTCTATTGGCTATACATTGGCCCAAGTTAAAGAAATTATATGGAATAATATCATTGAAGAAATAGATGAAATCTGGCCATGTATGCAGATTATATTTGAACAGAAAGAGTTGATGGAGAAAGTTAAGAAAACCATTTCCACTATCAATGCTGAATTGGGAGAAATGCCTGCCACAACCAACCACATCATAAAGTTTCTTAATTCCAAAAACATATATGAGTTGGATGATTTGGGAATAGATGACAGAATAAAGACAATCTTAGAAGTAAAGAAAGTTCTAGCAAAAAAGAACTTGGTTGTGCAACTGATAGAGAAATATCAAACTTTGGAGGTAGCAGTTAACAGGTTTTTCACTAAAATAGAAGCATTAAACAAGAAACATCTGCCTTCTTTATTTGTGATAAATGACAAATTGATGACCAGGGAAGATTATAAGAAGAAGCTTCAAGACATTGCAAAGGATGCAACCAAGTCTTCCCACATCAAAGGTGCTATGACAAGGGAGATATTTTTATGAAGTTCTTAGTAGCATGAGTTTCATCCAGCTTGAGATAAAACACATTTTTGTAGTAAAACCCACATTCGCTCGGTATACCGATGTAGATGAGATCTACCACAAAGTAACAAAAATTTCCATTCCAGATGAAGAGTGGGGGGATAAATTGTGTGAATTCTAGGATTAATGAAGAGGCTAGCTTCACCAGCGCAACACACAAATAGTGGCCACTTAGCAACTGTTCTCCACCAAAGTAGTGCCAAATGTTCAGATCACTTTTCCAATTCACCTCTTTTGGTCGCATTACTTCATTTCTGTTAGTTCGAAGTCAATAATAGAATGACATGTCACTGAGGCATTAATTGTAATATTTTTTGTAAATTATGTTTAAATACTTCAGTCATTCGAATTATTGAGGGTTGGTTCCTGAACATTGTAACTCTTTTTATCAAGCATTGTACTTTTTCTGCATTGCTGGAGCACCATTAATAAAAAGACTCTTCACATGATACTTGTGTTATGATATACTGGTGATGTTTTTCATACTGTAATTGTGTTTTCATTGTTATTCCCTTATGTTATGCATTTGAAATCTTATTGTAAAACAAGAGATGTGAAAAATAAGATATGTTTTTGAACACCTTATTTGTACTGTGTTTACAATCTGTATATTTTCTTCTGAAGTTTGATTTAGAAATTCTTAAATGATTTTCAATCCATGCTGAAGCACACCTTTTTCTCCATTCCATAATTTAATTTAAAGATCCAGTAAAGCTAGCTAGCTTGCCCTCTGATTACTCCTTTGGACTTTTGGTGAAACATCCAGTTTTATTTGACTCCATAACCCACTGGAAAGAAAGTAATTTGGTCAGATCAATCAACCAATCAACCAAATTCAAACAAAAAACCAAGCATAATCATAACTAGCCTAAAAGCAACCTAAAACCAAGTTAAATCATAAAGAGAGAGCACTCTTTGAAGCTGGCAGGGCTAGATCCCAACATTCAAAACTGGTTTGATGTTTTCCAATGTATTTAATCATGCAACCTCAAAAATACAGAACGATAACATAGTGTCGACCATACTGGGGAAGAGTGCATTTTAAGCCAAAACACATTTACTCCTTGGTTTAAAATCGGTATTTTAGTAAGAAATTCCTTTATCAAAATGAAATACATGATCTAAGGTTGTCCTTTGTAGATATCTGCTAGATTATAGATCTTGATTTTTTTGTGTGATAATTTTTCATAACCTTGGCTCCAATAAGAATTTATGCTAGATCTCGTCATGATCCCAAGCCTACTAAAATTGTAGATGACCTTGAGAAACTCGTGAGAAAAAGAAGCTTTACCGAGAGTCAAGGTAGTAATAGTCCTTTGTCTAGATTCAATTCTCCTCTAGAAAATACTCCTTTGTCAAGATCTAATTCTCTTCCAGAGAAGTTTGAAACTTTACAAGACATAGAATTTTATTTGTTCTTTTCAGCAAAGGTTGTTTAGATCCAAGTCTGAGGCTTTCATAGATCAAACTGTCATAGATAAAGACATACTGCAACCATATATCTCCCAAGTCCAAGACCTTGAATCGGATCATGATCTTGAACCTTTACAACAATTTTCCAAATTACAATGTCTGGTTCCAGTGTTGGATCAAGCTATAGAAGAAGATTTTATTGAAGAATCTATTGAATTCTCTACTTTAACTGTTGCAACAACCTCTTTGTCTAGTTAGTCATCCCAGTCTGTACATTTATAGCCTCCCATCCCTACTCATTATGTAGTTTCAACTTCCCTACCTCTGTTTTCTCAAACTATTATACGTACTATCCCTATAGTTATCCAAACTACACCTCCACTAGGTCCAACTTCAACTCAATCTACTAGGACAGTTATGGCGGGAAGGAATGCACCCTTGGTGTTACCAGGCCAGCTAAATTTTATGCTTGCAGATTAGCCATCCAAAATTGTGACATTTGACAATGATGGTGCTTATACTGCCCAACAACATGTGGATAGGATGAATGATGTGTTTGACCTCCAAGAAGTGGATGAAGCTAATGTTAAAATGAGATTGTTTTCCCAGAGCTTAGGAGGTGATGTAAAGAAGTGGTTTAGGGGTTTACCATAGTATGGCCAACCTTGTTGCTTTCCATCAAGCATTTTTCGCTAGAAGGGAGATCAAGTAGAACCCACTTTAACTCCTACACGAATATAAAAGGTTAAAAAGAAAACCCAATGAAACTATGGAAGAGTATTGTGAAAGATTTAATACTGTTTACAATGCCATTCCATAAGACATCAAGCCCTCCCCTGGCTTATCCTTGATTAATTTTCCAGATGGTTTCGATGTAGATATGGAGTATCAACTTAGGGAAAGAGACCAGACAACTTTGGAATAAATGCAAGCAAATGCAATTAAAGTTGAAGCCAACATCTTGGAAAAAAAAGCCAAATTGAAGTCTAAACGTAGAGTAACCATAAAAGAAGAACCTTCTACTTCTGCTGTTGACCATAAGATTGATAACCTAGTCAAAGTAGTGAATCAAATGATGCAAAAAGTGAACCTTGATGACCAAAATCAAACAAGTCAAAACCAAAATGTTCAACAAACGAAAAACCAAAATTTTAGAAGAAATACTCCCCAAATTAAACAAAGAGAGCAAAAGGGACCAGATCAGTAGATTCAGCCTCCTTTACAGGAAAATTACACAGATGATGAGGGGAATATTATGGAAGATTTGGATGATAACTAAATTAATTTTTAGGGATAAGTGATGATGAAGAAGTTTTCGTCACTCAGGAGGAACACGAGTTTTTTCTTATAGCCCAGACTAAAATGGATTCTGAAGAGTCAAAAGAATACAAACAAGTATTTGAAAATGCCATAATGGAATTTCATAGAAATTATAATCTTAGAAGTAAGAAAAATCAAGATACTACAACTAAAAAGAATGATAAAAATACTGTTAAGAAGGTCTCTGATTTTGATTCCAAGAAAACAACAGAAAATCCCCCTAAGAAAACCACAGAAGCTCTTGGAAAGAAGCATGCATAACCTGTTATAAAAAGGACTATTGATACAACTTCCAGAATTACTCAAACTGATCTTCCTTCTACCACCCAACAAACTGAACTGGCCATAAAACTAGTTGCTGATAAGTCTGATTTTTGAAATCTGCTTCAAAATCAAACACCGTTCAATATAGAAAATGAACTTGCAAAGTTGAATATTTCTATCCCCTTAACTAAATTAGTCAACAAGAATGTATACATGACTCACGTCTCGAAGGCATTGAACGCTGGGGAGAAAACTGATGATGTAAATTTGAGTGATGATCAACCTGAGCTCCTATTTGGGCTAGAAGTAGAAGACAAACCACAAGAGGAGGAGTTCCTCCATTTTATGTCATTTTGAATATTCATGATAAAATTATTCACAATGCTCTGCTAGATTCAGGTGCTTCCCATAATTTAATTCCCAAAGTAGTCATGATGAAACTAGGACTAGACATCACTAGACAATACAAATATTTGTATTCCTTTGACTCTAGCAAAGTCAGGTTCTGAGGTCTTATCAAAGACCTGTGTGTTACTTTAGCCCAAATCCCTACTAAAATTCTAGTGATGGATATAGTGGTTGCAGACATTCCCCCAAAGTATGGCATGTCGCTTTCACACTCATGGGGAGAAAAATTACAAGGAAATCTACAAATGGGCATGAATTATGCCATTATAATAGTGTTTGGTCAATAGAGAAGACTATATAGGGAAACCTTAATGAAGTATATGGTCAGCAGTCAAGATAAACCACATAATACCCTCTCTACTTTGTTCATTATGACCAAGACTCTTTCATTCTTTACAATGATGAAGGCATTGATGCACAGGTTACTCAAATAAATGATATTGATGAAAACAGGAAAATCAAACTCTAATTGTACAAAAAAACACTAAAATTGAACCTTTTTGGAACATGAGCTTTGATGGCTCTTGTGGAAAAGAAGGTTTAGGGGTAGGTGTTTGGGTGTCCAATTTAGGGGACAATCATGTAGAAGGTCATTCCTATAAACTCAATTTTCATTTCACCAATAATATAGTAGAATATGAGTCACTTTTCTTAGGATTGCAACTATTGAAGAAGTTAGGTGCTAAAATAATTGCTGTTCAAGGAGATTTTGAATTAATTATTAAATAGATCAAGGGAGAATATGTTGCAAAACATCCTAGGTTGAGAAACTACAGGAATGTTGTCCTTGACTTTTTAAGAACTTTTGAAGAATATGATTTCTCTATTATCCTAAGGAATCAGAATGTATTGGTTAATGGTTTAGATTTTTCAGCTAGCACATGCCAAATTCCTCATCCAAACAAACAATATATAGTGGAGGTTAAACACCATCATGATGTACCTGATAATATGAGATATTGGCAGGTATTTGGAAGTGATAAGCATATTGAATTTTTTTTGAATCCAAGGAGGAGTATGAAGACACTAGCATAGATTCAGATTGTGAAGTAGAACATCAGATTATTGAATATTCAGACTCTGAAGTAGAAAATTAGATTGTTGAATATGTTAGTGTAGATAAACAACTTGATGATTCAGATGTAAATATTCCTTTCAGTAAAGATGTACATAAATTAGAATTTCATGAAATTGATCTAGAAAAAGAAGAATTTGAAGTACTTCAGCTTAAAGATAATGTTCTACCAAGGGGTCTAGCTTCATTAGAAGGAATTTTTGATTTTAATGATGTAACAAAAAATCCAAAAATGGAACCCATAGGGGCAGACATAGAAGAATGTAATATAGGTAGTGACCAAAATCCCAAAATGATAAAACTCTCAAAATCACTGCCTATTTTCACAAAACAATGATATATAGCTTTTTTTAAAGAATTCATAGATGTCTTTGACTGGAGCTATGAGGACCTAAAAGCATATGATACCAGTATCATACAACACAAAATCCCAATCAAAGAAGATAAAAAAAATTCAAGGAAAAACTTCATAGGGTGAATCCTGTCTTAATGCCTTCGGTTGAGAAATAAGTAAAAAGGATGTATGATGCAAAAATTATACTTCCTATTAGATACTATAAATGGGTGTCTAATATTGTGCCTACTAGAAATAAAATAGGAGAAACCAGATTGTGTTTTGATTTTAGAAATCTTAACAAGGTATCCCTTAAAGACACCTACCCCTTACCCAAAATGGATCATATATTGCAAAGGGGGTAGGGTCTAGTAGGATTTCCTTATTATATGGTTTCTCAGGTTACAACCAAGTCTTAGTGCATCTTGATGATCAAGATAAAACTGCCTTCACTCCACCATGGGGCACTTTCATGTATGTGAAAATTCCTTTTGGGTTAATGAATGTTGGAGCCACTTTCCAAAGAGAAATGGATATTGCCTTTGCTGATGAAATTAGCCATTTTATTGTGATTTATCTAGATGAAATTAAAGTCTATTTTAAAACTGATGAGGAACATTTAGCACATCTAAGAAGAGTGTTTGAAAAATGTAGGAGGTTTGGCATCTCACTCAATCCTAAAAAGACATTGTTTGGCCTTGAGGAAGGAAAACTCCTTGGTCACATTATTTCCAAGGATGGAATTAGGATTGATCCCAATAGAATTGAAGCAATATTAAAAATCAGTCACCCAAGAAACATCAGAGAGCTTCAATATTTTATTGGTAAAATAAATTTCCTAAGGAGATTCTTTCCTAACCTAGCAGAACTTGTAAGAAACATAATAAAAATGCTAGGAATGGACTCTAAAATCAAGTGGAGTATTGAGGTGAAACAATCCTTTGACTTAGTTAAACAAACATTAACCAAGGCACCAATGTTAATCAACCCAGATTTTTTTTTCTTTTCATAATCTTCTCTTTTCCTTCTAAATACGCCATCATAGTAGTCTTACTGTAGAAAAACAGTGAAGGTTTTGAATAGCCTATTGCATTATTTAGTAAAGCTTTAAGAGATGCATATTTGAAATTCAATATCATGGGAAAATAGACGTTTGCATTGGTTAAAGCATTAAAATATTTTAGAGTATATATTTTAAATTCTCATATTATTGCTTATGTACCTAATGTAGTGGTTAAGGACATTTTAACACAAGATGGACTTGATGGGAAGAGAGGCAAATGGATTGCTGTGATTTTGGAATATGACTTAGAAATCAAGCCCACCAAGTTAATCAAAGGTTAGGGACTAGCCCAATTGATGGCCAAGTCAAATTTCCATGTTTGGGACATTAGCTTGATTGATTCATTAATAATCAAGAGGAACACGCGACCCCACAAATTGATGATGTATTTCTGAACTCAACCTGGTATGCAGACTTGCTTTATGTTTTATTTAATTTAAATGTTCCTCCTGGTTTGATAAAAACAAAGGCAATATTTCTGAAGTTAAAAGCAATTAAATTTTGCATTATAGACAATGTATTGTATTGGAAAGATGCTGGGGGTATTTTACTTAAATGCTTGTTGAAGGATGATGCAGATAAAGTTATGCAGGAATTCTGTGAAGGTGACTATGGTGGAAATATTTATTGTAAACCACTGCCAATAAAATCCTTAGAGCTGGTTTCTACTGGCCTACACTTTTTCCTAACATTCACAAACAAGTCTCTTCGCGTCATAAATGCCATATTTTTGAGGGAAAGAGAAAACTATTGCCCCTGCCATTAAATCCTATCTCTGTTGAAACCATCTTCCAACAATGCCAATTGGATTTCATTGGCGAAATTCATCTCTCCCCCTCTGCCCAACATAAGTGGATTCTTATAGCCACTGATTACTTTACTAAGTGGATAGAGGCCACCCCTTCTAGAAATGCCACTGATGCTATTATTATTAAATTCCTTGAGACTAATATCCTCTCCAGATTTGGCTATCCTAGAAAACTCATCACTGATAATGCTGCAGCCTTTAAATCTAAAAATATTGTTGAATTCTTCCATAAATACCACATCCCTTTGGGACATTCAACAACTTGTTACCCTCAGGGTAATGTGTTGGTTGAATCCTCAAACAAAAGTTTGGTAAGCATCATCAGAAAGCTATTAGAGGACAGCAAAAAGTGTTGGCCCAACAAACTGGTCAATGCACTTTGGGCTGCCATACTTACTACTAAAAAATCAATTGGCATGTCACCATACCAACTGGTATTGGGATGGATGCAATTTTTCCATCCTCCTTAGGGGTTCTAGTCATGAAGATAATTCAAGAAGTGCAAGCTGAGCCTAATGATGTACAAAGAAGGATTAAGCAAAGTATCCAGTTGCAACAATCCAGGGAGGAAGTATACAATAGGACCTAAGTTATTGAAGAAAATGTTAAGAATATCTTTGACAGAAGAACAAAAGCTGATGACTTTAACATTGGGGACCAAGTTTTGAGATGGGATTCAAGGAGAGAAGACAAGGGAAAACATGAAAAGTATGATAATCTTTGGAATGGGCCATATATTGTTCATGCTTTCAGGGGAAAAAATGTATTCTACCTTAAAGACCTAGATGGACCAGAGATACCTGGAGGTCTTATCAATGGCAGGATGTTGAAGCACTACATTTCTTAGCCTATAACTTTTAATTTCACCATTGTAAATATCATAGTATTTATGATTTTGATTGGGTAACTTATTAACAAAGGCTGAAACCTGCAGTGAAGGCCCTAAGCCTCGATTAATGAGCGACCAATAGTATCTTTAACAACAAAGAAATCAAATGAAGACATTACATACATGGATTAATCAAGGTTACTAATCACATGTTCTTGACACTTCACTTGAGAGGTGCCATCCCCAGCTGGAGCCACTGTTAGGGTCCTATAAATGATAGGATCTCAAGGTGATTGAGAATTTTGTATTTGTGATTTCATATTGTACATAATTTAAATATTCAAATAATTTCCAAAAATATGAAAAAAGAAAATGAAAAGAGGGTATGATTAAAAAAATAAATAAGTAAAAAAGGAAATATGAACCCCACAAAAGAAAAAATAGAAAATAAGACTAAAAGTGTTGCAAGTCTAAGTGACATTACTCATAAGTTAGTTCTTTTATTTCATTATCAAATAAGATTGTGTTTAAATTGTTCTTGAATGCCACAATGCCTAAAATTTTGTTCAGGTCATACAGTTCAATCATGATTGAACACATTTAAATTTCTATTAAATAGGTTAGTGAATGAAGATTTACAAAACAATTTAATCTTGGTAAATTAGTAGCTAGTTAGAAATGAAGTTGAATCAACAATTTAATCTGAGTCAATGGTGAAATAAGTGATGGGATAAGGTAGATTTTCATAAAGAAAAATGATTTGGGTATGCTAGTTTAAATGCACCCTGCAAAAAAAGAAGAGAAAATGTTAGCTTAGAAAAAGAATTAGAATGAGAAAGGGTAGGTAGAAGAACTATGGTGGTTAGAGGAAAAGCATGAATATTTTATTCTAAGTTGAATTTCAAATGTATTTTCATACATAAAGCAAAGGAAAAAATAATTAGAGTTTGACTCTAAAGTTTAGCATATCAAGTGATTTGATATATTAATCCCCTATTCCTATATCTTAATACCCCAAATTCACCCCTCCGCTCACATTTTCATTCACCCCCTACCCCACTATACACACAAGTCTTTTAGCGGCTTTGCATTAAATCCATTTCTCCCAATCCCACTGAACACCCCATCACATCATCTTAACATCTCCCCTCCTCCGTGCCCACCTCTCAACATCTGATGGTCCACAAAACATTTTGGCCCTCCCTCACCATCCTAGCTTTACCCTGGGGGGGGGGGAGGGGGTCTGAAATGGGTTGTATTCAAAACTGCACCCGCTGCAACATGTCAACACCACATCATTTTGCACCCCCCTTAGGCAAAACCATTAACTGCCTCCCCCCCTCTGAAAAGCAGTTTCTTTGCCTCCCGATACCACTCCTCTATCCGTTTCACTCCTACAAATCACCCTCCACCACATCATATGCTCGTTGATCCCACCAATCACCTCCAATTCCTCCAAAATTAAACTATTAGGCAATTAAATGGCTTAACCGTTAATTCAATGGACCTGCACCACTATCAATCAGATAGCCCATAATGCTATATAACCCCGCCTTTCACCCATTCACTGGTTACTATTCTTATATGCTGTTATTTCTTAGTTACAGGTGTACCAATTTGAACTACAAAAACTTCACCAGACTGGGGACATTGCTAGCTGACAAAAGAATTACCTCTGTTTTTGTTTGTAAATCCCAAGTCCTCTCTATCTACTGTAAACCTGTAATCCATATTTCACCACTGTCCTGAGCCTTATCCAATCATGCCTCCAAAAGAAAAGGGACCAGAAGTACTTGTGAATCCTCTGATCCACCTCCGATCGATTTTCACCACATCCCTATGGCAGAAAGAGACTATAAGATCCATGAAATTCTCTATGAATTTTACCTTTTTGAGATGTATTGCTAGCTCAAGGACAAATATATATATAAATCTCATGATATGCAACTGTGGGAATCTAATTTTCCCCACTATAGTTTCCCTCGTACCCACAACACCCCAGATTTTGTTAGGAAGTGTCATGCTTTCTATCTACCCAGCCAAGAGCTATCATTGCCGCCACTAGAGAAATTTTGTTCACTATCACTCGTCAAGCTATAGACCAAATGATGCAAGCCCCTACAATAGGGGATGTCAATCCCTTTTCCCATGAAGCACTTGTTGAATTGTATAAAAATCTGTACTTTTCTAAAAGAGCCAAAATCCTTGAGCTTTTCTTCATTGAAGATGCCTCATTACCCAAGAAAAAGCCTCCCTATCCATCCTCTATTTTCCTTGAGAGAGCCAGGAAAATCATCAAAGTCATATCCTATCTCCTTGGCTATTACTGAGATCAGTGGGTAGATGAGGGAATCATAGGATTTATTTCCATTTTCTCTGCAGATTCCAAGCCTTCCATCTTATTTAACTTTGGCCAATTTCTTGCAAATTCTATTCGTGAGCAGTTTATCAAATTCCAGACTAAGGAGGTATTCAAGTATGATTCTATGTTAGTTTATATGTTCTTATATTTTTAGGGAGACAACCTCAAGATTGCTTAACAAAATCTAGATGAAGAGGGAAATCAACAATCAGTCATCTTCTGGACTACATTGGTGATGAAGGAACAAAAGGAATTTTCATACAAACAATTCATAGAGATGTTTGTACATCCAACACTCAGTCTCCTAAGAAGCAGGTCAGAGCCGAGTATCAGTGAATAAATTAAGAAAGTTTTGCAGCTACCAGACCAATTCCAGACAGGGGATTGGTACCTCTATCAGAATTATACAGAACCGAGGATATTTGGGTGTGCGCTTGCCCCTAACAAGTTGCCAAAATTCCTCCCAGTGAGGATTTTTGTTCTAGAATACATAAGGAAAATGCTTAATATTGATGAGATCCACTTTTTTGCTACCAAGAAGAAGCCCCAATTCAAAATCAAAACACAAATAGGGCCTTTCATTTGCAACGACAGGGTAGGAGGGGAAGAAGCAGATAAGCTACTGAAAGAGATGCAGTTTAGCCTTAGTTTCACCTGGTCCTATGATCCATTAGGGGTCATTTCTAAGTTAAGAGTAGAGAATAAATCTACTTCTTATTTTCACACAGCCAAACAAGAGATATAAAAGTATAAGAACCAGCTAGAATGGACTAAGAACACCCTACAAGAGGCAAAGGAGTAGCTGGTGTCATCCTCCACAGTATAGAGTCCTATCATAGAGGAGAAAACAACAAAGAGAAGCAGAGAAGAAGAGTCACCTTCAGCGATTGAGATTTTTAGTGAAGTCTTCAAAATAATGTATAGGAAGAAGGCCAAGCTTAGTTCAAAACTAAGCTTTAGCAAGGATTCAGAGCAGGAGAACATTATCACCACCAAAGAGCCACTTTCCTCATTGGTAGGTTGTCACACTACACTTTCTCCCACTACCTCCACAGCTTTATAGGATCAACAACAGGTTATGCAGACAAACAAATCTACTATATGGGAGACAAAAAAAAGTATATTTGATATTTTTAAGGAGATTAAAGTAAGGAATGAGGCCTTGAAGATCAACACCTACAATCAGTTCTGGAAGTAGACTTCCAGTTCTCAAAGCAGGCTGTTATCAGCCTTTGATCCAAAGAAAGGTAAAATGCAGATGGAATTCATCCAAGCATAGATTCCCCAGTCCAATGAAGCATCATAATACAAGAAGACAATATTTAAATTTGATGTGAAAGACATACATCCCATTGACCAAATGGAGATGGACAAGAAGACTGGGCAAATTATTTTTTCCAATGTCACTAACACTGCTATGAGTTTGTCTAAATTGTAAGTTATTTCAGCCAATGTTCAATCACAATTAAATATGGAGAAGGTCTCTACACGTGCCAAAGACACCAGGATCAAATATTTGGAGGACTTGGTGATCAAAGTAGGTTATGACCCTGCAAACATCAATGTTGCAGAAGAGCTTGGAAGGAAAAAGAATACAGACATAACATCATTAAGGAAGTAGTTAAAATTACGAGCCACAGAAGATCCTCTGGCCAAGGACATGTTGGAAATAATAATGAGAGGGGGGGTGAATCAATATTATCAGATCAATAATTTAATTTCCCAAAACAATTTGTGTGCACTAATTCAGCTAAGTGAACTAGCATGTATATGCAACTGTACTTCAAGCAACCAACATATATGCATAGAAATTTTGATTTAGCCAATTTATCATGCATTGAACTTTAACTAATATATCAGAGATTTATTAGACAGTGTAGTAAAAGCAGAATAAAGCATCACACATAAGCAATACACATGAACACCAAGATATAAGGTGGAAACCCAATGTGGGTGAAAACCACCTGATGTTGTCGTCTTTGTCTTCTTTTAATAATAAGAAAATCTATTTACAATCTTGTACTGGTGCAGACTTATACCAGTATGCAGGCTTCTACTTGCAAAAGGTTACAACCTTCTCTCATTCTCTAGTTTCTACTGGAAGGGAGCTACAACCCCCTAACTCTTGTACTAGCCGATATGATTACTAGTACATAGGCAATGACCTACAGAAGGCTACGACCTTCTTTCTTCCTCCAAGGACCACATTTCATAAATTTTCAGACTAGATCCATCAACGACATCTTAACTGCAATTCAATCATCAAATACATCTGCATCAACCAATCATTTTCTGAATCAACCATAGCCAAATCAATCAATCACCTTAACAACCCATAGTTAAATCACAATCAATCTGATCATTCATAATACTATCACCAGAATATAGTAACCAGAACTGGAACCAGAACCAGAACGTAGAACTCTGCAACAACAAATAGAAACAACTGAAACATACTTTATAAGGTATGCACTACTTCCATGTGTTGAACTTGCGTGTATACGTGCTTTTCTCAAAGCCAACCAGTGTATACATATGCAAATATTAATTCATAATTCTGTAGCTATTCCAGACTTCAGTTATACCTAGATCATAATATTTACAGAATAACACGTGTGAGTATTCAAATCTAGACTATACATGATAAAAACACATAATGATAATTCATTTCAAGCCTTAAGATCATGATCCATCATTAGATCTTATCCTTCATCAACTGCTAAGGTTCATCCTTGGTTCAGATCAAGCACAACACCATGAGCCAATAACCTGCATACTAGATCTCACACTTCATCAGATATTCAATACTTGCACATTTGGCCTAATGATCTTCTCCTCCTTTTATAGTTTTAGGCCTTTCTCAATACCATGGACCATAACCACTTAGGACCAATACCTTGGACAAAATACCTAGGGTCAGTACCTCGGACCAGATACCTTGGACCAATACCATGGATCAAAATACCATGGACCAAATACCTCGGACCAAAAACTTAGTTTTCCAAGGTGTATGTGCTTTTCCTTCTGTGAAAGTGCGGGTGTACATATACACTACTTGTGGTTAGTGAACTTGCGTGTATACGTAGCTTGGTCAAGGTGAACTTGTGTATACATGTCTTTCTTCATTATGTGAAGTTTGATCTGTAATTCTTTGCTGTTAACCTACTGTACTGTGATCTTTCATCTGAGTGAGTTGCAATCAAGGACAACACCTATATCATAACTCCAACAATCTCCCCTTTTGGACTTGATGGCAACAACAACACCAAGTCACTCTCCCCCTTTGACATCAAGGGCAAAGGGTCATGCTCCCCTTGAGTACATGTTGAATTCTCTGATATGCTAAAATGTGCTGATTGAGCTCCCATGATTGAGTCCATGCTCCCCCTAAGCACAAGCAAAGTCTACAAAAGGAATAACATGACTCTATACATACATCACCAATGACTTTCCTATCACCAATGACTCATACATACATCCATCTCCCAACCAAATGGGGATATACCAAATTTGACTCATCCACCCAACCAAGTGGGGATATACCAATTGTTTATACATGAAAAAAACAAGAAATATTACATCATCTATCCCATGTAAAGTGGGGATATAAATTACATCATTTGTCCATGAGGACCCATTCAAATGTATGAGAAGACATATCACACCCTAGACTATGACTTGAGCAGTCAATGGTATAAATATATGAAGCCATAGATGGACTTAGAAACCATAATGCCAACAATGCGGAATGTACATGAAAGCTAATGCTCCCCCTGAACCAGTGCTACCTGTGCATTGTTAACAGGTCAAAGATCAAGGCATATTTGTTAGTCAGATAAAATTAATGAACATAGCATATCATCAATATCAGTTAGAGCACCCATATCAGAGCCTGCCCCACTATTTTTCTTGCTTGAAAAAAACATATACGCTCCTTGACCCACAGAAACCCGCGTGTGTACACGATTTCACTTTAGGAAACTTGAATATAATCACCTTTCTCTGAAAAGTTTGATTTAACAGCAGGATGATGTAGCAACTACTCCCAGCTTTTGTTTGAGATATTCAAATGTCTCTTTGGGTAGTGATTTAGTGAATATATCAACAACCTGTTCTTTGGAGGGAATATATTCCAATTTGACCTTTTGTTCAAGCACTTGTTCACGTAAAAAAT
>APFE031732359.1:0-57718 GCA_000404065.3 Pinus taeda
TCCTCAGGCACGAAAGTCATTGCATGTATTCTTGAGGACCATGGACTAGGCACTATTAAACATTTCTCAAGCATGTCCTCTTACATCACCTCAAGGACACCACTGTGCACCATCCAAAGTCATATGAGCAATTGTCTACTATTTCTGCTTTGCCAAAAGAGGCCTGCTAGTATTGATAATTCAGATTTAGTTGTGGATGTCAAGTGGCTTCCTTTGGGTGCATGTGTTTCCTCTTAAACTCTATGCTCCAGAAGTTTTGCCACTTCTTTTTGCCTGACAGCAACAGCAGAAGCTAGTCACCTAGAACCATTCGGGCCTAGCTTTGAGAAATCAATTAAAGGTGCAATATTAGCCGATGGATTAAATACTTTCCTAGCAGCACTGGGAACAATGACACCTGTAACTACATATGCCCAGAACAATGGAGTTATCTCTCTTTCTCGTTGTGCATCACGCCAAGCAGGATTTGCATATTGTATATGGTTGTTGGTATTGGGAATCTTCTCCAAGTTTGCAGCAATTATTCTCTCAATACCAAACTATGTTTTGGGTGGCAATGACTGAAAAGCATCTTTCAGATGTGTTTAAAAAACACGGAGGTGAAAGGTTTGATACAATAAATGAAGAGTTTGATCCTCAAATTTGACACTAAAAGGAGAACTCTTTTTTAAGCTTCAACAGACACAATATGCAGCCCTTGCTGAGGAAAATGAAGATACAGATGGAGATACAAAAATGAACTTCTCTTCTGGTGCAACTGGATTGATTACTAGAAATCCATGCTATTCGAAAAGAAAGAGGGTTTCTTGTACCAAAGCAGATGGGCAGAGGAGGTCCAATTTAAGACAAGTGACACTCAAGAAGACAAATTTTCATTCAGATAGTTCAATCTCACATAACAAGCACAGTTGCTCTAAGAATGGACAGACTGAGTTTATGAGACCTGGGATGGATGATGTCGAGGATTTCAATAGTGATGAATGCTGCCTATGTGGAATGGATGGGAATTTGATTTGTTGTGATGATTGCCCTTCAACATATAATTTTCGATGTGTTGGACTTTCCAAAGCTCATTTACCGGAAGGGGAATGGTATTGTCCAGAGTGTGCTGTAGAGAAAATTGATGCCCTGGGATCTAGAGCATCAAAGTCATTGAATGGGGCTGAGATATTTGGTATTGATCCATATGGGCGTGTCTTCTTTGGCACTTGTGGCTACCTACTGGTGTCTGACTCTACAACAAATCCAACTGCCACATACAGGTATTACAACAAAAGGGATTTGACAAAAGTCATGGAGACATTAGAATTATCAGGTCCTTTTTATGATGACATTAAAAACTCAATACTACAGTACTGGGGTATTGCAGAAGGCAAACAAGATTCAGTTTTCCTACAAAGGACAGATATTACTTCTGGCAATAGCCCAATAGACTTGTCATGTCTGTCTATCTCTGAGCATCTGGTTGAAGATGCTAGTGCATCAGGTCTTCTAAGTGTGAGCTCTGAAAGAAAACCAGAAAAGGATTGTAGTGTTCATGATCATGAGGGTTTACATGTTTCAGACATGACACATTATGACAAAAAAAATGAATTGTTGGTAATTGATCCTAGTAATTTCAAAGAAACTAAGATCAAATCTTCTCAAGAGGCTACAGGAGTTGTTCCAAGCAGCTCAGTGGGTGTGAATTCACAAGAATGTGGGAATGCTCTAGAACAACAGATTGATCTTGACACTGATAGCACTGTTATGCAGATGGATTTTCTTAAGAGCAGTCCCATAACCGGGCAGCAACAAGAAAAAGAGGAAATCAGTGATAGGACAGGTGTTCAAGAGGATGGGAGTATATTGAATGTGTGTGTTGTCCATAAGCAAACGGATGACATTGGAAAAGCAGCTGTGAAGATGGATTTGGGTACTAACAGGTTGGTTTATAAAGCAAGCTTCAAACCAAATGCATACATCAATTATTATGTTCTAGGTGATATTGCTGCATCTGCAGCTGCTAATCTAGCGTCCATCTCAGTTGAAGACAACAGATTAGTGAATAAGCGAGGGTCTTCTAAAAAGACTCTTTCAGCTACAATCTCAGAACAAGTGAAAATATTTTCAAAGGCAGTTGTCCAATTTTGTTGGCCAAGTAATAAAAAGAAATCAATGGAACCACCAAAGGAAAGATGTGGGTGGTGCGCTTCATGTAAATCCTCCAAGGCAGTCAGATGTAGATTTGGCTCGTATTGATGAGAAAGAAAGGCCCTTTCTCTCTGTTCAGGTCTCACTCCCTATGCTATGCCAAACTACAATGGACCATAAAGGCTGCAATGCTTTGGTATCATGTGGAAGCCAGTTTTCGAAAGTATTAGATAATTTTCGACTTCTGGGACGAGTTATGGCAAAAGCTCCACAAGATGGTCGACTCCCAGATTTACCTCTCTCGGCAGCTTTTTATAAACTCATCCTTGGATAGGAATTTGATTTATATGATATTTTATCTTTTGATCCTAAGCTTGGAAAAATATTTCTAGAAATGCAAGCCCTTGTTTCTAAGAAGCATTTCTTGGAGGCCAGGTCAGGTGATAATAGGAGAGCAATACCTGAACTATGTTTTTGTGATGTTAGAATTGAGGATCTTTGCCTTCATTTTACGCTTCCAGGCTATCCCGAATATGCCCTCAAGACAGGGGAAATTGATGCAATGGCCAGGAGCTGATGCCTCATAGAACTGCGCTGCCTTTATATCCTAATGCCAAGAATGCCTCGGCGACTCCAATACGAAAGATCTCAAGAAATAGGGGTCGTGAGGCAAAAGAAGCAAGTGGATCCAAGAGTGGAAGCAGTGAAAAGGATGATGATTTCTCTCAAAGACTGGCAGCAAAGAAAAGCAAGTGACTCTTATGGTAAAAATCCTGTTGATGGCGGTCTGGGCGAAACTATGGATAATTTACCACCGTCATCCCCAGAAGATTATCTGCGGAAAACTCTCAGTGATGGACGTCTCGTCGACTCAGAAGCTCTTTCCCGCATTTTTTCATATTGTGAAACGCGCTCAGCCTTCAGATGCCGAGGAGATACTCCAAAATATTATTCCAGGGAATGGTGAACAAGTAATTACTGAATATCTTCACAGGAGATCTCTTGGAAGCATATATGACAGCAAAGATGATTCTCCGGACAAACCTATGTGAATCTATAGGAAGCCTGAATTATCTTTAACTAGTTCATCCACTGTTAAAAACAAGAATAAAGTCAGACAAAGTAAACAGGCTACTCAAAGCATTAGAGCCACTGATAGAACACATGAGCATGATGGAGTTAGTACGAGGCTGGGGGATAATGGAAAGGAGCATATACAAGAAAGAGAGGGTACATTATATGTTCCTCTACAGAACTTGAGGCGCGGTGAGCCATGTGATTGTCAAGCCAGGAGGCACAATTTAGTGAACAATTGCCTTGGTTGTGGTAAGGTTATCTGTGAGCAGGAGGGTGAAGGTCCCTACAGTTTTTGTGGGAGTGAGGTTTGGCACCATGACCGAAAGATAACGTGAGCCCTGTAGAGTGTGTGACAGCTGCATTTTCTAGATTTGAAGGGAAACTCATCATACAGAAGGGACAGCCACCGCCACAATCCAAAAGGCGAAGATTATTTTATTGAACCGCCTAAATAATACCGACAAAGGATTCCTGGGCAGTTATTACAGAGTTATGGCCAAATAGGCAGTGCATCACAAGAAATGACCCATACTTAAACTCCATTTTAATACTGCTGTCTCCAGCACCGCTTAGATAGATATTTTCTTGCATTTATTTCAGTACAGATTAGGGTAGAAGCTGTGACTCCATCAGATCGATCTGAGATCTGCTTGTAATAGATATTTTTCCTATTTTAACAACGTTGTTCGTTGTTCAAAGGGTGAGAGGTGTTTGATCGATAATCTGATTTTGAGACTTGCTGTGTACACTCTGAGAGATTTAATAAACAGAGCTTGCTGGAACATGTGTGTTTGGACTGTCTAAATGTGTATTTGATGGTTGAAGAACAAGATTGTAGAATTCTCATGTTTCCTCATGGACTAATAAGTTTTGCTCATCTCTTTCTACAATTTCTATGTTTGCTATATCGTATCTGTGTCATGATCTGAACTTGCAGGAAAAAAGAATAGTTTAGATGTCACTTAGTTGTGCTCTGCCCTCAATTCCTGCTTTTTCTCTATGTTTTCTTTCTAAATTAGCCTATAAATATGAATTCCTCTTAGGCTCATATTTTCACTAGTTTCCTCCGTATATGAATATTGTTGTAGGAATTTCTTAATTGCTTCTATAGGATATTCATTCACGTTCCCTCTGTTAGCATGAATGAAAATTACTTAGATGTCTTTCATTCCCTAACATCTGTTTCATCCTCATTCAAACCTGATATTATTCCTTGTGTAGCTATCCTACTCTGTAGTCCCTTCTTTACCAAAGAAAATACATCCTTCAGTCCACATCGTTGACTCCATGCCCAATGTTCTAAACCTCTTGCGCTTCACATGCCAACGCTGCCTAAATAGATCATTCATCCCGCCATACTCAAACAAAAAACCATGTGCATAATAACTAGCCTGAAATCATTTCCTAAACAAAGCTAAATCCCGAAGAGAGAGCCCTCTCTGACTGCTGGTAGGCTAGGACCGACAGTCCAAAGCTTGGTCTATGGTTACCTCGGCCATATCCCTTAAGGAACCAAGGGACAACCTGAGTGTTAACATAAATGGCGACTCCGCTGGGGACCTAAATCATTTTGTTCATCACTGTAAACCCCTCTTTCTGGAGAAAGTGCTCCTTTTCTTCAGAGCTTTTCATGTTTAGTTCTGATCTTCGATGGTGGACAGAGATCAGGCACTCCAAAGTAAAGGCATCCACCTGGCGACTCCACTTCATTTTCATTCAAGACTCCACTGATGAAAGAACCAATTCTACAACCAAATAGTCCATATTCCAAAGCATTATCAGTAAGACAGGATGACCGGGTTCGTGGAATATCTTTCATTTGATAAAGCTTTAGATGTATTCAGGGAGAGTTTATCAAAATTTGAGCTTGATGAAGAGTTTTTCAGATTGATGTTGTTAAAAACAGCAGGAGGCTCGCATAACCTTTTTCTTGATTTAGTTGTTGAAAGATATGAAAATGAAATTGAATTCTTGCAATCTCAAATCCAGTCATATCATTTTCGCGATCCTGAAGCATTTCTTCAAAATCTTCCTTCCCCAAGTCATGAGGAAATAGTACTACCTTCTGACTTACAGATTGAGGATAATTATGTTTATGTTTTCAAGGCAAAGACTGAAGATTTAGTTGCAGGGCTTATTACCAAAGAGGCAACTGTTTCATCCGACCAAGAAGGCCCAAAAGAAGCTATCCCACATGATGTTTTTATTGATCCTATAGCAGACTACATGGAACTGCTTCTTAACTCAAGTTCTTTAGCATGCTTTCTCCGTAAGGACCAAATACAACAGCAGCGGCCTTTCTATACCACAATTTTGATCATAGGGGCACATGACCGAATAGTGCTTCCAAGTTCATTAACAATCAGTGAGCAAGTTCATCTCTTTTTTCAGTTGCTTAAGTGGCTGCACTGGTTATTTCACTTCACCTGACGGCAAAGTAAGTGCTGGTTAGGGTAGGTAGGTAGGATTAATAAGGCAGCCAGCAAGGGGAATTTTGCAGAGAACAGCATCAATTAAAGACTAAGGCATACTGACCTGCTGTTCTTGACTTTTCGCAAGGAAAAGCCATCCCCAAGTGGAGCCACTGTTAGCCTCCTGCTCATAGCAGGTATTCACCTTTCGTGATCGACATATGTACAAGCCAAATATGTCATGCTTTGCTTACAGCAATGTTCCATATTTGAAATTTGCTACTATGGCAAAGAGGGTACTAAATCTTCAGGCACAGAAGTCATTGCATGTATTCTTGAGGACCAGGCATTATTTAAACATTTCTCAAACATGTCCTCTTACATCGCCTCAAAGACACCAACTGTGCACCATCCAAAGTCATATAAGAATTTGTCTACTATTTCTACTTTGCCAAAAAGAGGCCTGCTAGTATTGATAATTCTCACGCTGTTGTGAATAGTGCTGTGACCGAAGGTGAAACTGCAAATTTGCAAAGAGATTTTGATGCTGCTAGAGAGAGTTTACAAAACATTCCTAGATCACTGCGTATGATGCCTAAAATGAACCCATGTGGTGTATATGCAAATGACAAACTAAGATTGGATCAACTTGAAGTATATGGATTTGATTATGATTATACATTGATTCATTACAGTGGCAACTTACAAACATTAATCTATGATCTTGCAAAGGAGCATATTGTCAAAGAGCACAGATATCCCGAAAGCTGCTTACAGTTTCAGTATGATCCTGAGTTCCCTATAAGAGGGCTATTTTATGACAAAAAGAATGGATGTTTATTGAAGTTGGACTTTTTCCACAATATCGAACCTGATGGATGCTACTATGGGCGCCGTAAGATGAGAAGGGAAGAACTTGAATGCATTTATGGAAGCAGGCATATAAGCAGAGATTATGTTTCGAATCTTGTTGGTCTTATGGACTTGTTTTGCTTTAGTGAGGCATGCCTTATGTCAGACATTCTTCAGCATTTTGTTGATGCAAGGTTGGACTTTGATGCATGTTATGTTCTTGAGGATGTGAAGCGTGCAATTGGGTACGTTCATCAAAGTGGGCTTGTTCATAGAACAATTCTTGTAGGGCCAGATAAATATTTGGTGAAGAAAGCTGCAGTGTTGAAATTCTTGAGGACACTAAGAGAAAGGGGGAAGAAACTCTTTTTATTGACAAATTCACCATTCTATTTTGTAGATAGAGGGATGCACTATATGTTCCAAGATTTTGGACTTAATGGGGATTCATGGCTCGACTTGTTTGAAGTGGTGATTGCTCTTTCTGACAAACCAAATTTCTACACTTCAGATCGGCCTTTTAGGCGCTATGACATGGAGAAGGATATTGTAACATTTTCAAAAGTCAATGAATTCCAACCTCATACAGTTTATTATCATGGATGCTTGAAGTCCTTCTTAGAAATTATAAAATGGAAAGGATATGAGGTTAAACTGCGCAGTACTTTCCCTTCAATCGGACGGCGGAGAAAGATGCACCTTGATCGGACGCATATCGGGCGGGGTGAGCTGACCCATCGTTACCTTCCGATGGATGTCAGGTGCTTATGTCATGGGTACGTCATGGGTGGACAGATGTCAACATCAGACCACCATGTCCGGAAACCACTTCAGCCCGAAAGGTGGTGCGATATCTTCCTGCCGGTTTAGATTTGCCGTTGGGTGGTTTTCTCCGAGCGTTGACTGCTGACCGCGCGCACGGTGAAATTATAATTTCAACAAAAGGATGGATGGCGAACTGCTGCTATAATCAAGGAACTTGAAAAGGAAAAACTTTCAAAATTGGAATATTATATTGTGTTGACAGATTCTGCTCGCCAGAAAGCAGAGGAAGATAGGCAACTTAATAGGGATTTGGAGAGGCAAATGCTTGAACTTGAGCAGAGACGCAAAGAATTAGACCAAAGAGAAGCTCAAAATGATGAAAAGAAAAAGCTGGAAGAAGAAAAGAAAAAGGTTTATAACAATTGTTAAAAGCACGAGCTCTTCATGTGGATATCCTTATTACTCTGCACCTCTTCGCTGAATGCTTCAATTAAATACTTCACTCTAAAAATGGAAAATTTGCAGAGTCCATCTTAAGCCTCTTGATGTATGAGCATACCTCACATCTTGAGGTGTTGCATTCTGCCACGATCTTATACAATTTTTTGTTTTGTCTTCCCTCTATGTATGCATGCCCAGTGCAATATTTTGAAATGCTGTTTCTGGCGTTTCCTCGAGCTTTAAGGTGATCCAGAGTGGTATTTTATCTATGATGATCTAAAAGTGGAGCAGGAGCTGTGATTCAGAGATCTATTGCAAGGTTAAATTCCAGGGCGTGAGATCGAAGCTGTCAGGCATAGAAGCAGTCAGATTGGCAAGAAAAGCAACTATTAAGAGAAGGTGTCCCTGCAAAAAGCCAAATTGTTGTAAAGAGGATGGGCGATCTTGATCCAGAAGCATGGAGAGGGGCATGTCAAAGAAAGTTCGCTAAGCTGGGGATTATCAAAAGTGCAGAAGAGGCTGCTGATGTTCAGAACTTTGCATTGTGTGTGGAGATGGCAATAGCAGCAGTAGGGCATTTGTATGCCTTCCCTTACAACCATTACACAGACATGAATCTAGATGCGTCTGGTGATCTACGTGGCAGTCTGATCCATGCATTGAGTTTCAATGATGTTCTCCATGATACTGTACACCAGTTTGCACCAACATATCATGATTATATCCTCTATAGCTTTAAATTAAGTATCAAGCACGAACAAGTATCTCTGGACAGGAAATGGGTGTAGTACAAAATCATAATCACATGCTTGGATCTAGCATAATCGATGATGCATACACATCAACTCTATATTCTTCTGAATCTGAGAGTCCTAACAGTGCTGAGAGAGCGAGAAGGCGGTCCAAGGAATCTGGGTAAACAAAATCAATATCACGATGTGCCAAGTGCCTTTTCTCAGTCTCAGGGCCTACCTTAGATTCATATCTTGTTACTTTGTTAAGCAGGATATCAGAAACGGAAATGGACCAGGAAAGCCCTCAAGGAAATGCCAAAAGAACAGTCTATCTCAATTTCATTTGATTGAAAGCAGTAGTTATCATTATCAGGCATGTTTGAAGTTTGAACTCGATAATACTTTGGTGATGATGGAAAAGCTTATGTTGCCTCCTATAACAATATTTTATTGTTGTAATACCTCCCCATCTCTGTCGTAATAGAGGACTCGACTTGGAAACAGACATTTCTTGTTCTTAATCCGATCTTTGGTCATTGAAATTCAAAGTTATTTTGAATCCAGTGTCAGTACTCTCAACATTTGACGACCATGTTCTCAGTGTAGCATTCAAAGTGTCTCGCAGCGAGCTGGATACCATACTGAGCAGACAGAGTCGAGGTCCCATCATTTATATCGAGGACAGAGGACATAAGTGCCCTCTTTCTTCAGCTTCCCCAACGAAGGCTCCTGGGACTGGGGCAATATAATTGAGTCGTTCAATCGCTGGAGGAGGAGACCAGATGGCTTTAACATCGAATACAATGCAAGCGGAAGATATCCAATACCAGAGGCGTGGAATAAAGCGGACAACAGAAGGACAGCCAGCCACCACCACAATCTAAAAAGGCAAAAAATAAATCGGAACCGCCTAAAGGATTCCTGGGCAGTTATTACACAGTTATCACCAAATAGCTAGCGCATCACAAGAAGTGACCCATACTTAAACTCCATTTTTATACTGCTGCCTCCAGCGCCGCTTAGATATTTTCTTGCATTTATTTCAGTACAGATTAGGATAGAAGTTGTGACTCCATCAGATCGATCTCAGATCTGCTTGTAATAGATATTTTGCCTATTTAAACAACGTTGTTCGTTGTTCAAAGGGTGAGAGATGTTTCGATCGTTAAATCTCATTTGAGGTTTGCTGTGTACGCTCCAAGAAATTCAATGAATAGAGCTTGCTGGAACTCATGTGTTTGGACTGTCTAAATGTGTATTTGATGGATGAAGAACAAGATTGCAGAATTCTCGTGTTTCCTCATGGACTAATAAGTTTTCCTCACCTCTTTCTACAGTTGCTATGTTTGCTATATCGTATCTGTGTCATGATTTAAACCTGCAGGGAAAAAGAATAGTTCAGATGTCACTTAGCTGTGCTCTGCCCTCAATTCCTGCTTTTTCTCTATGTTTTCTTGCTAAATTAGCTTATAAATATGAATTCCTCTTAGGCTCATATTTGCACTAGTTTCCTCCGTATATGAATATTGTTGTAGGAATTTCTTAATTGCTCCTATATGATATTCATTTACGTTCCCTCTGTTAGCACAAATGAAAATTACTTAGCTGTCTTTCATTCCCTGACATCCGTTTCATCCTCATTCAAACCTGATATTATTCCTTGTGCAACTATCCTGCTCTGTAGTCCCTTCTTTGCCAAAGAAAACACATTCTTCAGTCCACATCCTTGAATCCATGCCCAATGTTCTAAACCTCTTGCGCTTTGCATGCCAAACACTGTCTGAATTGATCATTCATCCCGCCAAACTCAAACAAAAAACCATGTGCATAATAACTAGCCTGAAATCATTTCCTAAACAAAGCTAAATCCCGAAGAGAGAGCCCTCTCTGACTGCTGGTAGGCTAGGACCGGCAGTCCAAAGCTTGGTCTGTGGTTACCTCGGCCGTATCCCTTAAGGAGCCAAGGGACAACCTGAGTGATAACAGAGCAGCCGCATGTAGAGGATCTAAGAGTGGAGACATCCACTCATGAAGAGACATATAGTAGGGGAAATTTTGAGCCAAGTGGGTAGAGGGAGCACATACATCCATACCTCCAGGTAGGAGGTGGGGCGATGTGGAGTGACAGTCCCAAGAAGGCTAGAATAGGGGCAATATCATTGAGGTACCCAACCTCTTTGATTAGACCTTGCTACAGGAGCCCCAATGAGGAGTAGCAGGACTGGCTGAGTGGGTAGAGGCAGAAGCAGATAAAGCAGTAGAGAGGGATATAATGCAGGAATCCCAAGATAGTGCAGAGCTAGCAGGCTGCAACAATGTGAGAGGCACAGAGAGGTGTGCAACGATGCGAAATGCATGGAGTGTTGCAGCAGCTCAGAGGTCACAAAGGGAGCACTTGTATGCGGTAGAGGAAGCTTCAACATCAGAGGATGTTTCTAGCTCAACAGGGAGGTCGGTTGGGAGATTTTTTTGTTTCTAGAGTTATTGGAGCAATAACACTTGGGAGAAGTGTTGCATGCAGAACATTCCAAGGGTTCAGGATCAGGTTCAAGATGAATGCCTTTCTTGTTGAGAGAGAGTGTTGAAAATGGCAACAAGAAATGCTAAAAATAGCATTGCTATAAATAGAAGTTTAGGTACTAGTGTTGGACATAGCAACAAGGAATGAAAAATGGAAATGCTAAAAATAGCATTATTATAAACATCATTTCGGGATACCTTCCTATTTTAGTTATTCCTTGAACTAAAATAGAGAAGTAAAATTCGAATTTGATCTTAGCAGCTGTTTGTAAATAATTAATTAATTCATCTTGAGTTAATTAGTAGTAGAAAATCAAACATGAAGTCTATGTGAGAACATGCAACAATTATCCCATTAATTGAGGAATTTATCTCTTAGTTAAAGAGATAAGGATGAGTTGTAATTTGAGTTGTAATTAGTTAGCTCAATTAACTGAGTTAAGTCTAGTTAGATTAGTTCCAATAGTTTGCGGAATTAATTGTGAGTTCAATTAGTTAATGCATGAATGCATGTAACTGCTGCACTTTCGATAACTAAATATTCTCTCATAAATAACTCATGCATGTCAGTTTAAACAGAGACCCAGTTGAGATCAGATAGAGGGACAATGTACTATCAGTTGCAGGAATATTCCATCATGAATATCTCTTGCATGCAGAAGGAATTCATTCCTTGGAGATTTCGCAGTTACTTCTTCAGTTTAGTGAGTGTGTGATGAGGCCAATCACACAGGTAGCATCATTGGACCCCAAGAAAAACTGCGCAAGGAAATAGGAGGCTTGCAGGGCTGAGGAAAGGCATACCTTGTGTCTACTTAGTTCGTGAGCTGTATTGTTTGATTGCAGAGAGAGCAGGATAGCTTGTGAGCTAGTTCTTTTTGTAACTTGAACATATTTTCACTTGTATGATAATACAGAGATTGGGGTCTTAGGCTGAGGCTTTCCTCGGGTTATTCTTCTGTGTTCATGTGTGATTTATTTCTCATTCTCAGTTATATGTGTTCTATTTGATCCTGCTCATATTCGATTAAGCTTCTGCAAAGTTTGTTGTAGAAGTAGATCTTGTATTTTCTTTAATATATTGCATAATCAGGTTGATCTACAGTGGAAATTTCTACATCATGGAGTGGGTATGCGACATTTTGCCCCATTTTCATTTTTTTATCATTCATTGTTTGCGCTAGTTAGAATAGTCAGTTTTAATTATTTGTCTTTTGTCATTTATATCATTAACATTCCATGTTTCCGAGGCAAGGTAACATTTTTCGGTTGCTTTAGATGAGCAGCCTATAAGATTAGGATGTTCCCAATGAGTTTTGAACATTTGTCCAATATGCCTTATCGATTTTGGATTGTTATTGCTGGTTATCGCTTTAATTTTTATCCGATTTGACATTTGATTAACAACAAAATTCCATTCTTTTATAAATTATTTGTATGTTAATTTCTAAAAGTATTTGAGAAATTTGTCTTTAGTAGCTACACTTCAAACAATGGATTTCACACTACTAGGTTTAAGGTTTCGGTTATGTATTTGGTTAAAATTTCCCAATATTTATATCATATCTCAAGTGTCAGGTTTGGGTTACTTATTTGGTCAAAACTTCCCATGATTTATATCATATCTTATCCTTTTGAAATTCATCCACTCATTCCATTCAAATATAACACATCATGACAAAGATGGCCCCTATTAAGCTCACCAACTCTGTTACTATGCTTCATGAGTCATAATTCAAATGGACTCTAAATTTGATTCTTTTCCTTGACTAAACAATATTAAGAAAAATCCTCTCATTCAAACTCAACCCCAAGTCATACTCAAAATTTTGACATTTGAATAACATTGTCTCGGCAGCAAGTTTGACACCCAAGTCCTTGCAAGTCAGACAAGATTGTCCATTTAAAAAAAAAAAATTGATCATATCCTTAAATTGTTAGCCCTTGGACTCTTTCATTAAAGAAAATATCATTCTATGATCTTGATAATTGGTTTATCAAAACGTGGATGGGGTGAAATATGAGTTAAGGAGTAGAGAAAGAAATTTTCCTTGACATTTCCTAGAATATTTTGAACTTTTGGGTGCACATCACATGACACTACCATCACCACACTATTATAGATATATTTGGGCACTGCAACCCCAATCACATTTTCCATAAACCAAGGGCTTTTAAGCCCCTAAAATTTTTGTTTCATACCCTAAAGGAACAAGGTCAGCTGATTACATCATCTCCCATAAGTTCTCCGCGAAAAACTACTTAGAACTGGTCAAAACTGGACCATTCAGACTACTCAGTGCTAAGGGTGTGATGCATCTCACCTACTACATGCAAAAAGTGTGATGCATACTAAAAAGCCCTTCTGTAGGGTGCAATGAGTGAGAGCAGACAAATGGCAGAGGCGGTTGGTTAGGTGGAAACCCAGAGAATCTTCTAGAAACTACCCATTTGACACTTGCCTCTCTGAATTCGCCCAGGGATGAGTAAGAGATCATGAAATCTCCAAGTGGAACCAAGAACTATCAGAGAAATGACACTAGTCAAAATCCCAAAAGCTGACCCACCCACCTACAAATATCTATATATGGATCCCTCATCCTAGAGATCTAGGACGCTGGAATTTTGTATTTTGTAAGGAAAAGTTGTTGGTTTCTCTGTGAAACATCATAGTGTTGGGTGATCTAGCTTTTCATGAGGTGAAGAGGGCTTTCATGCTAGGAGGATGGCGCTGGGTCAGACCAATGGGTTGTAATCATCTCTTCTACTACTTCTATCAATAAAGTTATTTGAGTTTTCCTCCATATTCTTGTATATCTCTGAATCTTGTATTGATATATGCATATGTATGGCTAATATGCATATGATCCTATATTGTTTATGGTTATATATCTCTATGCTTTGATGGTATTATGCTGCTTTGAATCTACAGGTGTTCATTGAAGCGAGATAAGTAAAGAAGGAGTGTTGAAGCTCTGTCAAAGGAGGGAGGAAACAAGAAAGGAGCCAAGTGAAAGACTGAGGTTGGTTTAGTGAAAGACCAAGGAAAACACAAGTAACTTTATTTTGTGTTTTTCTAAGATAGCTACTTGTCTTAGTGGGACTAGCAGCTTTGAATGGACACTAGTTTTCCCGATAACACACACCAACATTTTTTGGTAAAGTTCCACTGCAAGAGGCATCCATTGATTCACGTTCCTCAACCCGTGAACGCAAAGATGATTCATCCTGAAAATTTTTCCTAGATGATGATAATGATATATAGTCCTTATCATCATAAAGTATGGATTTTATTTCTTCACCCGTGCTCCATTTTCCCCCTCCCAATTGTATATAAGGATCATTTTCTCTTGTATGCTTCCCTCTGATTGCAAAGTTATACCCATACCTGAAATCCTCGTCTTGATATTGGTTCTTATGCTTCTCTTCTTCTATGCTAAGCAAACGGAAAAACATTACCTCCCTTCCAACACAAATAGATAAGCCATTTTTCCTACACTATCTTTCAAGCTTCGCAAGAGGAATACTAAACAATTCTTGAGTTGTTGCTTCATCTCCAATCACCATAGCAACATCTTGATTTGGACCAGATCCATCTGTTATGTCTATAAGATTGGATTCAGAACTATCAAGGTCCTTCAATGGTGGGGAATCTGCAAACATTGAATGAAAGGGAGGGACACCTAAATTTCCAAATCGAAGAAAGGTAGCTCTTTGTCCATTCACATAAGCATATGAAAGGAGAAACTAGTTTGACCAAATCCGGAGAACTTGCATCACTCTCTCCTACAAGGACACCATAATATAAATGTAAAACAAATCACAAAAATATCCACACAATAATTACACTAATTATGATATATTTTTTTATGAGTAAAAATTACCATTTTCCTTGCTAATTGATGACCAATAAGGGGCTTGATCTTAATACAATATCTATCTTCATCATTACTATCCTCAACATGTTCTTTTATTTAGAGTGAGATTTCGTGAATTGGCGGGCATGTTTTTCGACATTTCTTTTTTATATCCGACACAGTTGGAATCCTCCTACATTTGGCTTCCTCTACTTCCCCATGCTACATGTGTTAAAGAGGGTACAAAACACTAATTATATGTTCTTTTACCATAAGTCATTCTCTTTTTTTGGATGAATTTTGTGGAAATTTTATTCATGCCAATTATGTGGCAGGAAATAATGTTCCATTATTCTTTTTTATCATCTCTTGTTTATGAGTTAGCATGCTTCTATTGTACTAGTTCGTTACGACTATGTCATGTAAAGATCAAGTTGAGTGGGTTTTACATTTGATTTCCATTGTAGTCAACAACTAAATATATTAGTTTTCCATTAGGTTGAATGATGGGACAACACACTTTGATTTCCACTAGTGCTCTCTTTTTCATATACTATCACAAGTGCACAAATAAAAACTCACATTTCTTTTTACTTGGATAAGCAAATGATGACAACTTTGTATTTTGTAGTGACAAGGATAACTAGTATTGGAGCTAGACCTTGAGCCCTTCAATTCATCCTTTCCTTACCCAACATGACCATCTCCTATTGGTAACAAAGCTCAATTTTTGAACCAACATTTGTCTTCAATACTATTTCATGATAAAGAAAGAACACAACCATTGTTGTATTTCCTTCGAGCACACAAATACCAAAGCCATGTCATTTTCTTTCCTTGGTTAATATATTGCATCATTGTGTTTGATAGTTAATTCATTATTATTCTATGCCAATAAATGTCTATCAAATAGCAGAGAAGGATGACCTGGCTATTTTAGAGATATATAATATGAATTAATTAAAAATTCACAGGGTTATTTCGATTCTCATCTTTCTATTTCACTTCTTTAGAGAAAACTATATATTCAAATACCAACTCAACTCAAACCAAACTAAAATAGAGAATCCTAGTTATGAAGATGTTTCTCTCTCCATACCTTATAGTGACATTATTTTTTTGAATTATACTTGAAGTTCACCGATAATAACCTCAATTTATATATTTATTTTAGCACCAGATTGAAATCATGGTAAAGATACAAATATCCCATTAAATATGACCTAAAGATGATTCAAAGAATATCACTTTTAGTCTGAGCACATGGCAGAGTAATTTTTGAGGTGTGAAGTTTTATTAGAGGCATTGTTTGTTTATTTGTTTTGGTTATAAAATCGTTTTCTCTTGCTTTTATGTGACTTTCAATTTATCATATCTAGCATATTGAGAAATTGGAAAGAATAATGTGTGACATTTATCTTGCAGAAATTGATGTTGAATGAAAGGATATAGAGTTTAACCAAGCTACAATATGTTTTAGTAAAGGTAGAGGTACATCTTAAAAAGTTGCCTAAGAATACATGATATACATAGTTTGAACATAAGTAATATATGGCTTTTTCATTTGCAGATATGTTCTTTTTTCTGTCCAAGATATCACAGCAAGACAAATATTAATATTGTAGAAATTGTTAGAGGACCTCATTGAGGTCAATTTTTCTGTTGTTCTTCTTGATTGATATATTCTCATGATAGGAAGGCTTTAAATATGAATTAATATGTTACCAAAACAAATTATATTCAAATTTTATACATATAGAAGATAAAAACAAATGTCAAATCTTTCATTTGATTGTTACTTGACTCTAGTGTGGGTAGGTTACATGAAATGTGATTGGAGAAAGGATGGGGAGACAACATAGAGATCATGTCTTGGATATGATTCATTTGTTGTTGGAGATCCTTCACGCACTTCAACCATCGACTTTGGAAATGTTTCTAGTAAGTATTCCTATGGTTTTTAGTGTTGTGATTCTTTCACCTCATGGTTATTTGAGCAAGCAAATGTTTTAGGAATGCGTGATAATATATCGATGGACAGGTAAACAATTTTTTTATAATTGCAATGTCCATTCCATGATATCCTCTCTTTATTGTTTGATTTTATTTTGAACATCTATTTAGATTTTGCTTTACATGTTAAGTATGAAATTGAAAGTACTTGGTGTTATGTCTATTTAAACAACAACCAAACCTTGAATATGAAATTAATATTACACGATAATGATTGAAATCCTTTTAACTATTTTGTATTGAAACATTTTCATTATTATTAGAAAAGTTTACTTTCATGTTGTTATTTGAGAACATGTTCTTTATATACTTGACCAAGCTCATGCATTAGACAACAAGTTGTTGTTGCGAATAAAATGACAATTATTAGACATCACAACTTAGATTATTTTTTTTAACAAGTTATTTACAGCTTAAGCTTTTTAGCATGTAACTTACTTGGCATGATTGTTCCTAAGCTGTCCCTGAAGGTTGAATACTAAGTGACTAAGGTGTTATTTTCTATGGTGACTTTAATTTATTTATACAGGTCATCTGGCCACATAGTGGCCACTATCGCTCAACTAAAGAAAACTTGTTCAAGTTTATTTCTTTTATGGGGAAGAATGGATTTAACATTGTTGATGTTGAGGTATATGTAATATAAATCCTTTATAGTCTACTTTCATTTATATTCTAGTGTTCACCGTCTTTCATGTCTTACACTCTGCGTTCTAGGTTGTTTTGTTTCCAGAAAAGGAACTCAGTATTGATGGTAAGCAGCAGGATTTGAAGAAAGATGAGAACACTAACACTGGAGCGAAAAATGCAAAAAGAGAGAGAAGAGAACCGGTCTAGTGGTACCCTTAAAGCCAATACCCCGCATAAGAAACACACGTAGAAACTGATGTTCAAGTCTTCATAGTTGGTGAATTCACCTGCAATGACTTGACAACACAATGATAATGTATTATAGTGATGAAAGAACATTTCATGTGTAAATTGTAGTCCAACCAATGTTAAGTTGGAAACTCATATTGTAATACTCGACATTTCATATAATATAATTTCTGTGGTTGAAATTATTTATAGTTGCACTTGATATTGTTTAGTATTTTAACTAACATATGTAATTTTGAATTTTCATATTAGATGAACCAATTCACATTGTATGATGTTTTTTTTTAGTTTAGTCACAAAATCATACTAATTAATCTATGTTGATTAATAATGAACACATAAAATCAATCTAAAACTACTAATTATTAGTTTATATTGATTAATGATGAACACAAATAAAATGAATATATGACTAAATTAGTCATTTATAATGATTATTAATTAAAATAAATGAAATGAATATAAACTGCTAAATTAGTCGTTTATATAATGAATATGAAACTACCAAAAAAAATATAATTGAATACTGCAAATTATTAGTTTTTCATTACAAATGATAGCTAAATTTTGCATATATATGACTATTAGTAGCTAATCTACAGTATCTTATAACATGGCAAAAATTTAGTCATATTTCTTTGGTCATTAATTGGTTTCAAACGACTAAAATGTGCATATATATGACTATTAGTAGCTAATTTACAATATCGTATAACATGACCAAAACTTTGGTCATATTTCTTTGGTCATTAATTGGTTTTCTCAGATGATCATATAGTAATATATTTTGTTATATATTTGGTCATTAATTGTGGCAATTAATGACTAAACCAATAACTAAATTATGACCAAATTTATGACTAAATATGCTGCTAGATGATAAAATTGAGACAATCAATTAATGACTAAGCTAAAAACGATTAAAAGTTGGTCGCGTTATAAGATACTATAAATTAGCTACTATTGGTCACTGACTGAAAAATAATCATTTATATGCAAATTTTAGTCATTGTTTTAGTAACTAATTAGCCATTTTGTACTAGCGATGAGATCACATAAGTGCTTAAGTGAGTGCACATTGCCAGTTGCTAGGCAGCACAACCATCGATGTGGAGATTCACAAAGTGTGTATGCAAGCAGCAGGTTGGCCTATTTGTCAGAACATCCTTCATCCTCACAAAGCAAGGAAAGGAATTCATGTAAGAACTCAGGCCAGGCCACTCCGTCTTCACCATCATACATGTATATGGACAAGAGATCAAAGAACTCCCTCATAATGGTAACATATTTGGCATGCGAAAAACATCTTAGAGGGAGGAGAGTGAAAGAGTCCATGATAGATATGAAAAGGTTCAAAACATGTGATGAGGGCTCATCTTGTCATCTGTCCCTCCTTCTAGCACTAGAAATGTTGACAGTGTTGGACCCGCCAACATGTCAGAAGATATCCCCAATGAGAAGTCCCAATTAGACCTCAAACAGTTTGGTGTAGGAGTCCCAGCATTGGGTCGTACGGTAATTCCTTGACCGTGATTTCACACAAAGACAAGTAAGATGACCCTGTTGGTAGCAAGAGTGTGACAACTGCAGTAACTAAAGGAAGGTGCATGAGAGGTTCTAACACGAAGAGGGTGAGGTGAGTGTGGCCCTTGGAAACCTATAATATTACTCAGCTTGGAAGGGAAAACATGAGCAAAGATGCATCACCCACTAGAAAGCAACATAGTTAGAAATCCAAAGTGATGTTCAAACCAACATCACATCTGCAACAAGATTCATACGATTGCATACAAAATAGTTCATACACAAATGCATAAGTTAAATAACATGCATTGCTACAACAACCAGAAGACTCCAACTACAATAACAACATATGCATGAAAGCGTGTTGGCTCTATTATATTAAGAAGTGTAAGTTCCAGTTATACAATACATCCATGCACCCCCATTAGTCCCAATATTGGAACATTACAGCCACAACCACCTACTCCTCCAAAGAGATATACTAGCTCTGTGCAGTGGAGAATCCAAGGCTCATTACAATATTGTCCAATCTTTCTCTAAGATACTCCTATTGGAAGCTTGGCTGACCAAAAGCCTTTACAATGAGTTATGAGGTTCTATTTATAGCAAAGGGTGGGGTGACCCTTGACATTCACCTTTGTGACATTTCATCTACCCTCATGACTCTTCATCTACTCTATGACTATTACATCCATCTATTGACACTTGAACTTCCACTTGACAAGACGTTACATTAAAATGTACATGTGCCCATGTGAGACAAAATGGCTTGAGCAAGCCATGCAAGACATCACTGAAACTCGGTCCATTGTGGGAGACCAACACTTTGACATGCTTGTGATGGTTAAGGTGGTGAGTTGATGCCAAGCTTGGTCATTTGTGATGTTGTGCATGCGCTCCATGGTGACATCTTGCTGAAGTGAACTCTTGTCTCCATTGCATCCGGGCACATTGGTATGGCTCCTTCATCCAACTCATCTGCTAGCATGTCCATGGTTTTCTTAGGTTTGATTGAACCGACAACACACTGATGCATAGTGTCTGTGCTGATCTTCTAGTGTGTGTTGGTGTTCATGCGCATCAACTGTCAATTTCATGTTCAGCTCCAGTTGGACTTCCTTCTTGTCTTTACCTCAGTGAGTGTGCTAAATGGGTTAGATCGCATGTGTGTGCACGATGAGATGCATGCTGCTGAATTCCCTTGCATGTGATAAACAACACTACTCACCTTTTCTACTCCATGCCAGCTGCTGGGATGGATATATAACTTTTACAGGCACAGTTTCATCCTTGAGTGCATGTTGTGTCCCCTGTTGTACCTGCTCCTACTGTAACTCATTCTCTTGTCTATGCAGCTCGTGTTCTTCCTTGAGTTGTTGCTTCAACACATACAACTCCTTATCTCTTCCATTCTCTACTTTTGCATGATCTTCATGTCATGCCGTCACCTCATAGCCTGAGTCTCCAAAGTTTCTTTCATCACAAGTGGATCTTCTTGAGCTTCCAACTTTCTTCTACCTCTGTGTTGTCAACAACCTTCCTCTTGTGTTCATTGCTTCTAGTATGCTTCCTTCAGCCACTGTTGATGGTGTTTCTCGATGTGATGCTGCTGCCATCTTACCTTGATGTCCTTTTCTATGAATAACTTGATGTCTTCATGGGTAGGCAAGTTCATAGACACTTGATCAACTGCATCCGCAAGTGTGCTCTAAATTGTGTCTTTGACTCTACTCTTCTTAAAACATCGTACCTATGTTGTTGAGAGGTTAATGAACACTTGCAATACCTAGAGATACAACAACACTCATGGCAAGAAAGCTGTCAGTCGAAAACCAAAAAAAACTTGAGAACTGACTTGCAACATACCTGTTTGATTGATCATGAAGGTTGCACAATTTCTGCAGGGAGTTCGGGAGACCAGCTGCCAAAACTACGCAAGGCACAGTCTAGGCTTATAGGAGGCTAAATAACTACTAGAACTGCGCAATGAACAATCCAACCTGGTCTGCTGAGGACTGAAACTATGCAATGTGCAATTTCAGTCAGCAGTGACATGCAACCAGCAAACTACATTACGTAGTTTCTTTGGCCAACATGACACTGCCTCCAATAATTACACAATGTAAGATTGGAGGTCAGTGCATGGCTAGAATTGCATAATTTCTGGGGGGAAGGCAAAGCCTTCGCATCCAGAAATGCGTAGTGCTAGCTAGGCGAGGCACGGTCCAGGCCAAGGCAGCCTAATCCGGTCGACGGGCGATCGAAATCATGAGAAGTGTGAATGCATGATGAAATGAGTGAAAACAAGAGTGAATGACCATTCATGCAAACAAGTGCAGGATTCAGGAAATTGGAGAGCATGCTTGTGTGTGAAGCGAGTTTCCACAATGATGACCATTTGTGCAAAAACAATATCATGCATGTGACAGCAATGATATGTTGATGAAAATTAAAACGATGTTAGTACAATCTAGTATACATGTAAATGTAAACAAGAACTCACTGAAATCAAGTAGACAACTCTCACACAACTTGAAACACACAAAGCGACAGAAACTCAATGCAAGTCATGAGCAGTGAGCTTATCCCAAGGCAATTGAGCTGAATATGCTAACGACTCCTAGATGCAATGTGGGATGTTAGAGCTGCAAGGTCGATGCAAGGAAAGAGCTAAGCATCTGGTTCATGAGTTTTGATGAAATTGAAGATGTGATGCACATGCCACAAATCTAGGAAGAGCAACACTTGGTGGGAGGTTTATAAATGGATCCTTGCATGCAACCTCTAACTGCTAAAAGTAGATCCCTGAATCAAGGGATGCCTTTGCATGCTGCCTTGGGAGGAGAAGCCCATGTACGCAAATCAGTTTTGCTCGGTCCTGGAGGGAGCTGGTCAACTCAACTACACATGCAACAGTTTGCTCAGCTCAGAGAAAAAAATGCACATTTCTGGGAGTGAGTTGGGCTAGCTGCCCAAAAGATTTGAGCAATTTCTAGTTAGAACAACTGACTGCTTCCCAGGATTGCGCAAATTTTGCGCTGAGCAGTCCTACTAGGAGGATTTGTACAATTTTTTGGGTGAAGCTTGACTAGAATATATGTGCAATTCTGGAGCCCCACAAACTTCCAGATAGAATTGCACAATTTCAAGAGGGAAGGATGGTTGCCCTCTAGAATTGCGCAATTTCTTGAGGGAACTACTCAGCCTGCAGCTGGACCAAGTCCGAAAGAATAGCCTATGAGGGGACTGTAACAAGCTCAAATGGACAGGCTGTCATTCTGAAAGAAAAACACTTAAGCTTGTGTGCTTGATGAACCAAGACATGCTACTATGGAAGGTTGGTAGGGAGGCTCCAAAACGAAGCTAAGGAAAAATTTTGGAGCGAGGTTGTAGCCGCTACAACATGTGGATACAATTTGCATGAGAATTTCTCTGTCGCGCATGGTGCTATAGACGTTGAGATCTAGAGACATAGATTGTTATGTGAAGGAAGATAGCTTGTTCGCATTGTCACTAAAGTGTCGAATCTAAGGAAGGAGCGATGTGAAGAGATCCATCTTGTGAGATCATTTGAAAGGATGAGTCACCATTGAGATATAAAAGGAACTATGTTATTGTATTCTTCCAAGAGTGCACATGGAGAAGTCCTATGGAGTAAAAGTGAAGGTTTAAATCAACATGGATTATTTTCCAAGTAGTTTTGTAATTTCAATAATTTGGGAATATGTCATTTGTGAAGAAAGTCAAGCTCTTACCTACAGGGTAATTTATAGGGTAAGTTCCTTAGATATAACACTAAAGGACATTGCTCACAAATAGATCACAGATCTGTACACCAGTATTCTTGACATGATTAAAACCCTCAAAGAGGGAAATAGTTCATGGCCTGAGCCAACGTGGCCACTTCAGGCAATTTATTAATGTAAAAGAAATAAAATTTACATAAGCTTCTCTCATGAGCGGTCACCTTACAAATGACCCTCCATGCTCTTTAAATAGAGATCATGGACCAATGGTGTGTTAAGCCACAATTAAAGTGTCGGTAATACAGAGGAGAGAATGAACCATCAGGTCACTTAATGTCTAAAACATAATGTGATTGTCAGATTGTAAGTTACAAAAAGTGCATAGTAGAGAAACAAACTTCACCTAACTATACAATAGACCAAATTATACTTAACTATTTCCTATGTGTCCAAATATGCTAACGTAAGAAAAACTTGGGATAGGATTGAAGGATATACAAAGATGACAAAATAGGATAAGGAAGGAGGCATTAGAATCTATCCCCGCTTAGTGACTACTTCCTGAAATCCAACCATAAATCGAAGTTTAGTAAACTTCGCCTCTGTGAGAGCCTCTGTAAATATGTCTGCAACTTGAGCATCGGTTGAACAATATTGCACTTCAAGAACATGGTCATGAATGAGATTTTTGATGAAGTGCATGTGTAGTTCAATGTGTTTGCTACACTGATGTTGGATTGGATCTTTGCATAGTTGAATGGCACTTTGATTATCACACCAAAGTGTAGTCAGATGCTGCTGCTAAAAACCATACTCTGATAGGATCTCACGAAGCCACAAGGCTCCCTTACTAGCTTCTATGGCACCATGATACTTTGCTTCCACTGAAGAAAGAGAAATAACACTTTGTTCGTTGCAAGCCCATGTAATAGGTCCAGAACCAAAAGTGAATATATGACCTGCAGTAGACTTTCGACCATCAAGGTCAGGATCCCAATTGGAATTAGTGAAACCAACCAATAGAGGAGATGCTTTTGTACTATAATGAATCCCAAACTAAGCTATACCTTGAACATAACGAAGTATTCTTTTAGCTACTTTCCAATGAATTTCATGTGAGTTTTGCATAAATCGAGTAATAAGGCCAACATCAAAGGAAAGGTTAGGATAGGTATGGGTCAGATACAAAAGTTGTCCAACAAGCTGACAGTATAAGGTAGCATCAATTTCAAGGGAAGTACAAGTGACTAAAATTTGGCTCTAGACTGACAGGGAGAAGGGGTTGGCTTATAGTCTTCCATGTGAAAGTGGCATAGAAGATCACATGCCTACTTGGATTGGGAAAGGGAAATACCTTATTTGGCTTGCAAGACTTGAAGACCAAGAAAATAATGCAAGTGTCCTAAGTCTGTCATTTCAAATTTGTTTTTAAGGCTAGACTTCACATGGCTTATAAGGTTTGGATCGTTATCAATAAGGATAATATAATTATCATAAAGAACAAGAATGATAAGATACTTACCCACTTTCTTGGTGTAGACAGTATTGCCAAAATGACACCTAAAAAATACAGTATCTAAAAGAAAGCTATCCATTTTGGCATACCAAGCATGAGGGGCTTGCCTGAGACCATAAACGGATTTCTTAAGTTGACATACAAGTCTGGAGTCTTTTTATATAAAGCCTGGAGGTTGTTCCAACATCCATTTGATGGAATTCCCATTTGAAATAGGCAACAACAGGATGAGCTTTATGTTTATCAACTTTTCCATCTAGTCCAAACTTGGTTATGTAAACCTATTTGCATCTAACAAGTTTTCATCCCTTTGGAAGAGGAATAAGGTCCCATGTATCATTTGAAAATAGTGAACGATATTCTTCATTCGTAGATGCATTCCAATCTGGATGGCCTAAAGCTTCTGCAAAGGTGTTAGGATAATAAGTCGTTGAAGCTTGAGCCAATAAAGAAGAGGCTCTATTGAACTAAGAATGTGTACGATGATGATCTATAGGATCACCTGTTGGGTGTGGAGCCTGATTATCTTCTATCTTCAAAGGTATCATCGCATTGGAACCTAGTTTTCATGGGGGTCCAAGGGGGTGGCTGTGACCTTTGGGAGCCCCCCCGAAGCTAAAAATAGATGTAAAATTGTCTTGTAAAATGCTGTAATTTCATAGTCAATTTGGGCTATTCATTAGGTGGAGATTTGATGGTAGATGTTATGTTTAATTTATGGTTTTTTGCCCTAGAAGGAACCCCCTCGCTATATATGAGGGAATCGTATTGCGTCTATGTATATCTATATTCTGAGTGAGGAAGAGAGAATAGATTGAGAGCGAAGAGGGAATTACAATGAATCTACTGTAGGCTGTATCTCTTCAATTTGATGGATAATATAAAAGGAAGGACTGGTTCTTTCTCTATGGACGTAGCCCAAACTAGGTGAACCATGTATATTTGTGTCTCTCTTGTTTTATGCATTTTCTGCATTTATATTTTTGCAATATTTTATGTGTTCCATTTCTCTGTAATGTATAATTTTCTAACGCTTGTTTAGCTTAATTTTTTCTCCCTTTTGGTCAATGAATCCCTCATAGATAGATTCAATCATTCTATAGGTATTTAAAATTGTCATCCTTTGTCAGCCATCCTTTTCATCCTAGCTTCTTAGGCCTTAGATGAACCTTCAAAAATGCAATTTACTTTGATTCATTTAAAGTTTTTCAAATCCACCTTTTTCTAGACCATATCTCCTGCCTCTAGTTTTTTATTATACCTTTATATTAAGTAACCCCTATATGAGTAAAGCCTCGATATTGAAAATAATCCTTTCTTTGTTTATGCCCTCCTCTAGGGCTCTCATCAACCAAAGAAAGTCCCTTATAATTTTCTTCAATAACTGATGAGCATCATCATTGGGTAACTATATGGACCTTAATCCACCTCCTAGCTTAGTCAAATAAAATATTCTCACAATTTATTACATATTTTGATTATATTTTGTTTAATGAGATGAGTCAAAGTGAGATATTATGCCTAGTGGACTAATGTGCATTGGTTGCAGGTTTGTGAGAGAAAACCATGGAATTTTGGCTAATTAAGGGCTGAAACTCAAATGAGACAAGGAAGAGAGAATGTAGGAGGTAAACCCTCCTCATTTACTCCTCCCTCATTCGAATATTCCTCCATCAATCAGACTAGCTCAGCATATAAGCAACCAAGTCATGGAGATCAAAAGGTAGTTGAGTAAGTGACAGTTAAAGAGCTAGTTTATCTCGAGTTTGGGAGTTGAGCCTCCCTAGATTTAATGAAGTCTTTAGAGATTTCAGTTTTATAAATAAAGAGGCCTAGAGCCTCATTATGATTCAATTCTTTTCTATAAAAAGCACTAGTCATTTCCGAGTGCAAGACTTGTGGAAGACATTGTTATGTAATATTCTGTTTTCATAATGAGAATGAGAAATTCCTTGATCCAGCACTGAGTTAACTCAGAGGGCGGAAGCTCTTGGGTTAGGGCCCAACCCTAGCAGAAAAGGCTCTTCTTCTTGTATTTGTATTCTTAGATTGAATTCATATATTAATGGTTGAATTGTCTTTAGAATTATCTCACTACAAGTAGTGTAGATTTGATTAGTTTGCTTATTAGTTTGCTTCCATTTGTGCTTTACTTCAACAATAGTTTAGAAGAGATAAAGGAAAATCAAAAATCTATAAATAGGTGGTTTTGGCCTCACTCCTTCCTTCAAGAATCATGGTTTGAGGAAAGCACTCCTATGCAGCCCCAAAAAGACAGAATGCTACTTTCTCATGGAATTTAGGGTTTTATGTACTTAGGCCAGCATTTGATCATTTTGTAAGAGTATGATTTAGTTATCATTTCTTCCATCTTCAGTATTACATTAGATCTCATCAATGTTCCATATTATTCTGCAAGTTATCCTCATCAATAAATTAGGCAACTAGCTCATGAAATTTTGTTTTCCTTAGACAATTGAAATTCTTCTTGTTTACATGATTTTTGGGTAAATGTCAATGTTTGATGTAGTGCAAGTGTTTAAGAAGTACAGAGAGATTTCATATTTAGCAACCTCATTCCAACTTCATCCATCCATGATCATTCTTTTCTTTCACTAAAACCCTCACCAATTTCATCACTTTACAAGGAAACCTCTCCAAGCTTGTTGAGCAAATCCAACCATCTCCCAACCTTGGTTTTGAGTTCTGAAGTGGTCCTAGGCACTCCCTTGCCTCATTCCATCCACCAACCACCTTCCCTAAGCCTTCCATCACCTTAAACACCCATTCTTTTTCTCTCAGCTATAGCCTGTAGAAATACAGGGGATCCTATAGGTTTTCAGGACATCGTCTAGAGCACATTAGGACATCCTGTAGGTTTACCTGTAGTGGCCTATTTTGAGGCCGAATTGAGGAAAAAGCCTCTAGGAAGCTAGAAAAGGTCACCTACTAGTCTCCCCAACCTTATAACCATTCACCATCATCCCTAATCCACCTGCCACATCAGTAAAAGAGATTAGCTTTCACACTTTCACATAAAAAAAGACAAAAAGAAAAAAAACAGATTTATTTTAGTCATTTACATGCACAACAGTAGAATGTTTGATGATTTGAATTTGCACGCTTAGGATAGTAGAATTGCGTACATGTTAACTTTGCATTATTTTGAAGCATAGCCTCTTAGCAGTTAGTTAGAAAATGGTGTGTTTTAGAATTTGATTTCAATATTTTTCCTTACTGCAATAAACAAGCTTTCTCTTAGAGTAGATTTCTCTTTCCTTCATTGGTAATCAAGCTTCTTCTGAATCCATAGAGGTCTATTTTGAAAATCCTTAGTGGTCTATCGCCATCTTAGAAGTGACAACGAGCAAACTCATCACATTTACTTTTGTATACAACACTATCACCTCCAAGTTTGTACGAACCCTGGGTTGATAAAGTAAAGTTGATAGCCCCAGGAGTTGCAGCATTCTTGCTGCAATACTAGTGCTCATCACTTTTTGGTGTCGTTGCTAGGGAGGTGTCTAAGTAATATGTGTTTACTGCTTTCTTTCTTCCATTTCTTGTCTCTTATATTCTGCTATTAGTTTCATTTCTGTGAAAGTAATTTAGTTTTCTTTCTTTTCCATTCTGCATTCTTTGCTTTTCTTTCCATTTTGCAAGTAAGATTTCATTCAAGCAATTAGTTTTCATTCAGTTAGTTTGTTTTCATTCAGTCTGCAATTTCAATTCTGCAATTATTTTCAAAGCTTGAAAAAAAAAACACAAAACAAAACAAAAACACTTCTTTCATGCCTCGTAGGAATAGGAATAACTTAGGGAATTTTTTTCCAAATAACCCCATTGCTTCAAACAGCCAACCTTCCCTCTTCTTTGGTGGTTGTGAATTGGAGGAACCCTTAGGTGAACAACTGGAGATGTTTGAAGAGCCTGCAGGGGGAGAAGAAGAGGAAGAAGAACCCATTCCAATTGACCCAATGGCTGAAAATAGAAATGAAAGAGGAAATAGAGAAAGAGTTGATGGTGCCTTCCCCATCAAGGAAACCAATGGGGATAACAATATGAACAATATAAGCCCCTCCGCCCTTCCTCATTTTCATGACCTGACCTCAGAAGATCCAAACGCTTTCTTGTTTGAGTTTGTTGTCATATGCAGAACCTATGATTACACCAATGATGAGCAGAAGTTGAAACTATTCCCATCCACTCTCAAGGATGCAGCTTTGCATTGGTTCATGGGTTTACCTAGGGATAGAATCACAACTTGGGCTCAGATGCAACAAGCCTTAAAAAACAAGTATTGAGACTACTATAGGTCTAAAGACAATAAAGAGGAAATTCATAGGATGACCTTAGGGCATGATGAATCCCTAAATGATTATGAAGAAAGATTCCATCTTAGCTACAAAAGGGCCAGGTGCACACTTGACGCTGAGTCACTGAAGCTAGTCCTGCTTAGAGGGGTAAGGGAAGATCTTCTGGATACCCTAAACCTGTTAGCAGGAGGGTACATCTACTAACTACCCTATGAAGATATCAAGACTGTCTTTAGAAACCATTCTAGGGCAGCTAGGAAAAAGGGTAGGGGTAGTTAACCTATGGTTTGTCCATCCTCTTCCAATACATCCCTCAAGGGTGAAATTGGAAACATGCTGCAAGATCTCAAGAGTGAGATGTTGCAAATCCTTGCCCTATAAATGGACACTATGCACATTAAGAGAAAACAAGAGGAAGCAGAGAGAGCCTTAGCCATTTTCTGCCCTAGATGCATAAGAAGGCACCCTAGGAATGAATGTCCATTAAACCTGATTGAAGTCTGCTTAGTCTGTGAAGAACACCACTCCACATACAAGTTCCCTTCTCTACTTGGACTAAAATATGTATATTAGGGAGCTAAAGGGGTGATGGAACAACTCTCCTACATAAATCAAAGGAGACCTCATGGGCCTCGGCCATACCACTAGTGCATGAAATTGTCATCCCATGCATATTACAACCCCAACTAGACAACATTAATTTCCTTGTGGGCCCCCCCTACTCGTCCTTCCTGGTCTACACCTCCTCCTTGGTCGTTTGCACCTTAGTATCATTCCCAGCCAAACAGCCAATCACTTCATCCATATGCTCTGCCACAACCTCAGTGGAATGCACTGCCCTAGGGGTGGAGGCCCCTATACAATAATGCTCCAATTATATTACCTTCACCACCTGCTCAACCACAAATCTTACACCTTGCTCTACCTAAATAACCTAGATGCCTGCCCAGCCAAATCTGAACTTGAAGAACAGACAGCAAAAGCACGTATACAATGGAGAGACATCCTATCCTACTTATGTTGTGGAGATTCAGGAAATCACCCTAAGATCTGGGAGAGTACTCCCAGACAACCAACCTCTACCTCCACCTAGGGAGAATGAGGAAGAAAGAGAGGAAAACATGCCTAATGTAAATCCACCACCCTTTCCAGAGATATTGACTCAACCAATCCAACCTACCCCAAAAGATACTGAACTTTTGGGAGAATTGAAAAATCTATGTGTCAAAATTCCACTTCTCCAAGCTATAAAAGATGTACCTATTTACAACAAGTTGATTAAGGAGAAGTGCTTCAAACATCCAAGGAGGAGAAAAAGAGATGCCCCTACCATTAATGTCATTGGACAACTATCTGACTTAATGCTTGGGTAGGTAATTTGTATTTGGACCTTGGAATCCCTGTAGTAGATGTGCACATCAATGTAACCATTGTCCCACACACTTTCATTGATCTTGGGGTTGTCATTAATGTGATGACCAAGGACACCATGCTCAAGCTCAACCTCTAGCATTCATTGAGAAAGACCACAACAGTCGTGCAACTTGCAGACCACTCGAAAATGACCCCTAAGGGGATTGTAGAGGATGTGATGGTCTCCATTGATTGTTGGGAGTACCCTACAGATTTCCTTGTTCTCCAACCCAAGGCCAATCTTACTAGTTACCCTCTCATCCTTGGGAGGCCCTGGTTAGCCATTGTCAATGGCTACATTAGCTGCAAGGCTGAAAATATGACTACAAAAAATGGGCATATGCCCAAGTAGTTAGTCCTATACCCTCATGCTCAACCATCTCTAGAACATGACTTACCTTTATGGCAGGAAGAGGAGGAAGAATATGAAGTTTATTTAGCCCAACTCTATACCTTAGAAATAACCGTGGGAGGAGGACAACCAGAAGAAGATGATTTGATTGAATAAATACTCCAAATTCCAACTCCTAGCATATTGTTCTTAGAATAATTAGTAAAGGAAACCCAAAATAACCATCAAATTGATCTATGCTTAGTTGATTCAAACCCTACCTGTGTCAAACCCATAGAATTTGGCCCTGAGTGAACTTTGAATATCAACCCATCTCTTTCTGTTCACCAAGAAGAAAAGTTGTGCAACATGCTAAAGGAACATCTGGACACCTTTGCTTGGAGTTACAAAGAAATGAAGGGAGTGCACCCCTCGAAGTGTACTCACAAACTTTATATCAAAGAAGGTTTCAAACCAGTTTGACAACCCCAAAGGAGAATGAATCCATCTCTCAAGGATATAGGTAAAGAAGAACTGCAGAAGCTGCTAGATGCAAGATTCATTTACCCTATCTCAGACAGTGAGTGGGTCTCTCCTTTGGTGTTGGTTCCAAAGAAAAATGGGAAGTGGAGGATTTGTGCTAATTACAAAGAGTTAAACAAAGCCACAAAGAAGGACCATTTCCCTCTACCTTTCATCAACCAAGTGCTACATGTCTTGGCAGGGAAAAATATTTTCTCTTTCCTAGATGGGTTTGGTGGGTACAATCAAATATAGATCAGCCCAGAAGACCAAGATAAAACTACCTTCACTTGTCCTTGAGGTAATTTTTCCCATATATTCCTTCCTTTTGGCCTATGAAATGCCCCTGCCACTTTCCAGAGAGAAGTCTTGAGTATCTTTTCCGAGCTCATCCTTGATGCAGTATAGATTTATATGGATGATTTTACACCCTATGGGTGTGGTTTCCAGGAGGCTCTATCCAACTTAGGTAAGGTTTTGAACAAATGCATTGAAATGAACCTATCCCTTAGTCCCAAAAAATGTGGGTTCTTAATGACTGCAGGGACTGTGCTAGATCATTCAATATCTTAGCAAGGGCTACAGGTGGGTCCAAACAAAATAGCCATCATCCAAAGGGTCCCACCTCCGAAAAAGCAGAGAGATGTCAGAAGTTTTATAGGTTTAGCTGGATACTATTGGAGGTTTATAAAAGACTTCAACAAGTTAGCTCCTCCTTTATTTGGGTTGTTGGCCAAACACTCTGAGTTTGTATGGTCAAAAAGTTGTCAAGAGGTCGTGGACACCCTAAAGGACAAGTTGACCATTGCACCTATTCTCTGAGGCCCAAATTAGGCCCTTCCTTTTCATATACGTGTTGATGCCTCACATAAAGCCATATGAGCATATCTAGGCCAGATAGATGACAAATTTCCTTATGCCATTACTTTATCAATAATAATCTATCAAAGGTCACACTGAACTACATAGTGACCGAAAAGGAGCTCCTGGATGTTGTGCATTCATTGAACAAATTTAGGCATTACAATACAATTTATCAAACATTTGTACATATTGACCATGCTACAATTAAATATTTAATGAATAAACCTGATGTGAATGCCTATATTATTAGATGGTTACTTTTATTATAGTAATTTGATCTAACTATTGTTGATAAGCCTGGCAAATAAAATATTGTTGCAGATTTTTTGTCCAAATTAAATTTGCTTGTAGGGGAGGAAGGAATGGTTGATGATTAGTTATCAGACGAACACTTATTCGCCATTTCAATTCTCTCTCCATGGTTTTTTGACATAGAAAACTATTTAGTGTCTACATAGTTCCCATCACGTTTGTCCTTCAAAGAGAAAAGAAAGATTGTGAGGAAGAGCGCCCCATTCACTTGGATTAGGGGCAACCTCTTCAAACTAGGCCCAGATCAAATCCCGAGAAGACGTGTCATGGAGGAGGAAGTCTTTGACATCCTTCTAACCTGTCATGATGGGCCTTGTGGAGGTCACTTTGCAACCAAGAGGACAAAATTCAAGGTGTTACAAGCTGGTTATTATTGGCCCACTCTTTATCAAGATGTGAGAAGATATACTAGTCAGTGTGATCGATGCCAAAGGATGGGAAAGCCTACTCCAAGGGATGAAATGCCTCTACAACCTCAAGTGACTTTTGAGCCATTTGATAAGTGGGGCATGGATTTCATTGGACCTATTGATCCTCCTTCTAAGAAAAAGCAATACATCATTCTGTGCACTGACTATTTGACCAAGTGAGATGAAACCAAGGAAATCAAGGTAGCAACAGAGGAGAAGGTGGCTGAGTTCTTAAAGGAAACTTTATTTTACAAGTTTGGGTACCCTAGAGAACTAGTCACTGATCAAGGTAGCCAGTTTACATCCAACATGATTAAGTACTTGTTAAACCAACACAAGATAAAGCATAGAACCTCCACTCCTTATCACCCACAAGCTAATGGGCAAGTGAAGCATGGGACCCACCCTTACTCGAGAACGAAGAAGAGAAACATATCATGTCACAAGAGTGAGGTGAGGGAGGGATCACCCTACCCGCCCCTCGACCCAATGATAGGAGCCTACCCGATGACTTCGACAAAGATCAGATGGTCATCCATGTAACTTTATCTCTAGAAGCTAAAGTAGAAGCTCGTAGAGTGCTAGAGGGAATTCTAACCAAAGTGGTTAGCAGTAGCAGAAAATATTGGGCAGATAGATTACTTGAGGCCACCTAGGCCTACAATACTACCTGGAAGACCACCACTAGATTCACACCCTATGAGTTGGTCTATGGGAAGAAGGCCCTGTTGTCCATTGAATTTGAGTACAATACATTGAGGATGGCAACCCAACTAGATCTAGATCTGAGCAATGCACAAAAAGAGAGACTGCTCTAGCTGAATGTGCTGGATGAGTTCAAAATGTAGGCCCTCCTACATAAACAGGTGACTCAAATTAAGACGAAGATCTGGCATGAAAAGAACATCAAGGACTAGCAATTTCAAGAAGGTGATTGAGCTTTGTTATATGATTCCAGATATAAAGAATTTAAGGGAAAGCTAAGGACTAGATGGTTAGGGCCTTATGTCATAGAGAAATGTCATGATAATGGTTTAGTGTAGATTATAACCATAGATAAAAAGGCCATTCCTTTACTTGTTAATGGGCACATATTGAAGGTTTACAAGAGGCCACTTTCAAAAGTTGATGGTATCAGAAAAATAATGATGGTGGTGGAGAAAATATCAACTCCTACATCATCAACTCACTGAGAAAAAAGAAAAAAAGGGAAAAAAGGAAAAAATAAAAAATAAAAATAAGGAGACTCGGGTGAAAACCTCCGTGAGGCACCTGAGTCCCATTGTTTGGTTGAAAACCTCTTGAGGCAACCCAATGTTGTTAAAACAAAAAAAAATGAGAAATAAAAGCATCTCTGGGTGAAAACCTCTCTTGAGGCACCCAGAGCAAGCAGCTAGGATGAAAACCTCTTCGAGGCAAACTAGTTGCTTTCAATAAAAAATTGAATAAAAAAAAAGGAAAATTATGAAAATATTGTTTGCAGGTCAATAGGAGGACGATCAGAGCAACAAAAGAGAATCAAAAGGGACCTATCCAACTCATTTTTTTATTTATCCATTACTATCCTTCATCATTCCATCATTCTCTCCATTTTCCACTCATTTGCCTCAGTTTGCAAGGGTTCTATTTTTCTATAGGATTCCCTGTAAACCTACAGGATTCTCTGAAAACCTATAGGACGATCCTACAAGAATTGCAGTGGCTTGGGAATCCTAAAGGAAGTAACCCTAAAGCAAGGTGATGACCTACCCATGTCAAAAAAATAAATTCTTACTTCACCATCTCATAACCATACCTCTCTCCACCATGATCACCCCTGCATTCATAAAAAAAGCCAGTTTCAAAAAAAAAAGAAAAAGTTTTCAAAGAAAAACACAGATAAAAGAGGATGAAGACAGATATCAAGGTGACAACACCTAAAGGTTATTTTTCCTCATTCACAAATCCATATACCTCTTCTCTTCCCATGCCAATCAACCTTAGGTTCCAGCAGTAGAAAATCATTAAAAGTTTTGAGGGAGAAACAACTATAGGACATCCTGTAGCATCCTATCCCACAAAACAAAAATCAAGGTTGCAGTCAACTTCAAGCATGGAAGATATAGAGGTAGAAGAAGCTCCTCTAGAGCCTAGCAATGGCATTAGGATCATCAACATCAACATCCAAGTACCTACACATCGAAGAAAATCATCAAAGGACAATAAAAAAGAAGGAGAAAAGCACATGCAAAAGACACACAACAAAGACTTCATTCTTCAAAAAGCATCAAGACATCATTACCATAGGTAAGTATCTCATTTCCACTCTCTCATTAGCATAATGTGATCAAAATATGTAAAAGTTGTGAAAGAGTTGGTTTATGAGCAAAAGGTGGCCAGTTAACCTAGCCACCTTCGTTCAGTCAACGAGGAGAAAGTAGCTAGTCCTTACACACGTGGCAACAGTCAAGTCAAGGAAAAGAAGGATGAGGTTGGAAGTAGTTAAGCTACCGATGCCTAAAGTGGGAGTTGATTATGAGGTGAGGAGAATATTGATATGGTAGTGGGACCAATGGTTCAAAAATAGATATTCGTACCTCGGCTGCTAGCACACCACCTCACTCAAATCACCCATATGAGGAAATAAATTTTGATCCCCATGCATTGAAGCATTCACATTCTCGAGCTTTGCACCATCAAAATTGCTCTCGGCCCTCAAGCAGTCTACAGGAAAGGCAAATTTCAATTTTTCCTATGCAGGACCACCTACAGGATCCCACAGGAAATCCTACAGAATCCTACGGGAGATCCTACAGGATACAGTCCAACACCTACAAGATTGGCAATGAGTAGTTTCAGAGGGATAAAAACAAGGTTTGGCTTCATCAAGCATTGATAAGGAGGTAAGCTCTACATTTACCCACATTTTTCCAACTGAAATAAACATAAAAAAATCTTCTAGTTTGCTAAAAGTGATTGCAGCATAAGGCAATTGCATACATAGAATTTTCATTTAAATTCCCTCATTCATTAAATTTGGTAGTAGACCTATACAACCCTCCATCCATCAGAGAAAATGACAGGGCAATTTAATAAAAGAGAACCCATCAACACAATGAGGATTCATCAACACCCTCTTGTGCTAGAGATATTCACAAGCCACAACTGGATGGGTTTCTTTGAGAAATTGAGGGGGTATGATGATGAAGTAGCCAGAGATTTTGCCCTCTCCCTCATTCCACTGACTAGGACCCATGCCACTATTGTGGTGAGAGGCCTCTCCATAGAGCTCACCCCTGAGCTCATAGGCATAATTACCACACTTCCCTTAGGAGTGCCTTGGAGAAAGGAGGATAAGGGAAATAGCCAAACAAAAAAGAAGAAATTCTTTTTAGAAGGAGAGGAGGCCATGGAAGACAAAAATGGAGTGAGAAGAGCAACCCTACCCTATCCTTGGAATGAAATTAGCTACCACCTTATAAAGTATATCTCATGTGAAGGTAGGTACAGTGTGGTATATGGATAACACTTTAGGCTTCTTCAAGAATTGATGTTTGGAGCAGACACACCTCCTCAAAACAGACTCAGCATCCCCTACTTCCTTCTTCAATCATTGATAGATATGAGCATGAAGGTGTAGGAAGGAAACCATCACTAGCTAGCCCATCATGGGTTAATTAGACTTATCATAGAATATTCCCTCCAAAACCTCAAGATCCCTATCACATGGGAAACTTTCAGAGACATGAAGACATAGGGAGATATAAAAGGCCTTAAATATGACAAGAGCCCCACTACCAGTGAAAGGGATGAAGAAGAAATAGAGGAGGATGAAGAAGAAACTGAAAAAGAGGAAGAAGAAATAGAGAGGGATGAAGACGAAATAGATGAGGAAGAAGAGGAAGAAAAAGAGAAGAAAAGTGGTGACGAGATAGAAGAAGATGCAAAGGAAGAAACTGATGAACAAAGTGAGGAACTAGAGGGAGAAGAAGAGGAGAAAGACAAATATGAGAGGGGGAATGGAAAAGAGGAGGAAAAATATCAGTAGGAATCACCCAAGGTATCTCTAGAACCCACTGAGAAAGAGGCAACAGCTGCATTCACTGCCTTTAGTTCCCTTATCAAACAAAAAGGGAAAAGACAGAGACAAACTCCATTGTACTTTAGCACAAGAAAAAGTATAAGAATAATGTAGGAAAAACCTCAAACTCCCACCAAGGTTCCTATTGTTATTGAAGACTCACCCAAATAGCAGGAGAAGATGGCACCTCTTATGAAAACTCAAGGAGAAGGATCCTCCGAACAAGCCTCCCCCAAGTCTCCTATCACTCGTGTGAGAAGGCCTATGAATAGGTCTGCCTCATCCAAAGGAAAAGGCATCCTACAGGATACACAAAAGGACCTACAGGAAGTAGATGAAATCTTATAGGAAACTCTTCTAAACCTAGAGGAAACTCAAAAATTGGATAAAGAAGGGAGCATGTAGCAAGAAGCAAAGAAGGAGGACCCAAAGTTAAGGGAACCTAGTCCTCAACCTAACCTTGACTCCTACTATAGGTTTATTGAAGGGGGTAGGGTCATTCCAAAAACAATTGCCATCCCATTATTCTGTGAGCTTGAGAAAGAAAGGGAAAGAATGCATAGATGAATGTAGATTGCGAAATCCATGGGAGTTGGGGACATAGGTCACATGGGGGAAAAAGTTAAAGAGATGGGAAGAGAACTGAGTAGCTTTAGGGATAGAGAGGCAATAATGAAAACTCATTTGTAGGCAGAAAATGCATTGTTAAAAGGACAACTACAAGAAAGAGAGAATCAATTGGCATCCATGACCAGTATATCCTTAGAGGCAATCCAGTGCAGGATTCCATCTAAGTCCTATGCATTATACCTTAAGGAATAGTGGTTGCAGTTTCAAATCAAGACCCTAGCACGGAGAGGCACTATGCCATTCTAGGATTATAGATAGTTATTTATCTTTGTGATCAAGTCACATTGGAGTATAGGGATAAGAAGTCTAAGTTATACCCACATTACTTAGCCTTGATAGATATGAATGTGTGGGACCCCAATTCAAAACTAGGGGACTTACAATTAATGGCTTTGGCATCATGGATGAACCATGAGGAAGCAAGGGCTGCTGAAATGAAGAAAATAATGGCAAGGGATGAAACAAAGCCTCTCATGATAAGAGCTAAGAAGTCTAATCTAATGGCTATCATCAACACACATAACTTGATTGCAAATGACCCTCAACTTGCACCCATATACCTTGCTGCCCAGGAGAAAGTAATTACACACTTTGAGGATACATTCAGGCAGTTAGGGGATGACAACATGCATGATTTCCAAAGGATATGGAATAATTTTCCCTACAGTTTTAGAATCAGAGAGTACCATTCTCCTCAAACAATGAGAGAAGCACTGAACATGACACCCATGTATAAGAAAGCTCTTCAAAGACTCAAAGTCAATTGGATTAGCTTGAGACTCAGTCCACCACTGCTCTTAGGGATGTTAGAAGGAAGGAAGGAAGAGGAAGAAAGAAAGCAGTGGGAGGAAATAGAAAGGAAGGCAGGATTCCATGTAGAGGAAGAGGAAACTACAATAGAAGCATGGGATGTCAGGGAGGCCACTAGAGAAATGAAAGACATGGATATTGATTGAGTTGCTCAGAGGATGAGAAACACTTTCAGTAGGGGGGTGATGATGAGCCTCGTCATTGGGTAACTATATGGACCTTAATCCACCTCCTAGCTTAGTCAAATCAACTCTTCTCACAATTTATTACATATTTTGATTATATTTTGTTTAATTAGATGATTCAAAGTGAGATATTATGCCTAGTGGACTAATGTGCATTGATTGCAGGTTTGTGAGAGAAAATCATGGAATTTTGGCTAATTAAAGGCTGAAACTTGAATGAGACAAGGAAGAGATATTGTAGGAGGTAAATTCTCTTCATTTACTCCTCCCTCATTCGAATATTCCTCCATCAATCATGCTAGCTCGGAGTACAAGCAGTCAAGTCGTGGGGATCAAAAGGGCAGTCGAGCAAGTGACAATTAAAGAGCTAATTTATCTCGAGTTTGGGAGCCAAGCCTCCCTAGATTTAAGGAATTCGTTGGAGACTTCAGTTGTATAAATAAATAGGCCTAGAGCCTCATTAGGATTCAATTTTTTTTTGTAAAAACACTAGTCATTTTCGAGTGCAAGACTTGTGGAAGACATTGTTATGTAATTTTCTGTTTTGATAATGATAATGAGCAATTCCTTGATCTAGCACTGAGTTAACTCAGAAGGCGGAAGCTCTTGGTTTAGGGCCCAAACCTATTAGAAAAGGCTCCTCTTCTTGTATTTTTATGCTTAGATTGAATTCATAGATTAATGGTTGAATTGTCTTTAGAATTATTTCACTGCAAGTAGTGTAGATTTGGTTAGTTTTCTTATTAGTTTGCTTTGATTTGTGCTTTACTTTAGAAGTAGTTTAGAAGAGATAAAGGAACATCAAAAATATTTTAACAGGTGGTTTTTGCCTCACTCCTTCCTTCAGGGATCATGGTTTGAGGAAAGAACTCCTATGCAGCCCCAAAAATATAGAATTCTACTTTCTCATGGAATTTAGGGTTTTCTGTACTTAGGCCAACATTTGATTAGTTTGCAAGAGTAGGATTTAGTTGTCATTTCTTCCATCTTCAGTCTTACATTAGATCTCATCAATTTTCCTTCTTATCTTTCAAGTTCTCCTCATGCATAAAGTAGGCAGCTAGCTCATGAAATTTTGTTTTCCTTAGATAATTGAAATTCTTCTTGTTTACATGATTTTTGGGTAAATGTCAATGTTCGATGCAGTGTAGGTATTTAATAAGTAAAAATAGATTTCATATTCAACAACCTCATTCCAACTTCATCCATCCATGATCATTCTTTACTTTCACTAAAACCCTCACCAATTTCATCATTTCACAAGGAAACTTCTCCAAGCTTGTTGAGCAAATCGAACCATCTCCCAACCTTGGTTTTGATTTCTGAAGTGGTCCTAGGCACTCCCTTACCTCTTTTCATCCACCAACCACCTTCCCTAAGCCTTCCATCACCTTCAACACCCATCATTTTTCTATTGGCTATATCGTTTAGGAATACAGGGGATCCTGTAGTTTTTCAGGATGTCGTGTAGAGCACTAGGACATCCTGTAGGTTTACCTGTAGTCGCCTATTTTGAGGCCAAATTGAGGAAAAATCCTCTAGGAAGGTAGAAAATGTCCCCTACTAGTCTCCCCAACCTTCTAACCATTCACCATCATCCCTAAGCCACCTGCCACATCAGTAAAAGAGATTAGCTTTCATACTTTCACATAAAAACACAAAAAGAAAAAAACATATTTATTTTAGTCATTTACATGCACAACAATAGAATATTTGATGCTTTGAATTTGCATTCTTAGGACAGTAGAATTTCATACATGTTAATTTAGCATTCTTTTGAAGCATAGTCTCTTAGAAACTAGTTAGAAAATGGTGTGTTTTAGCATTTGATTTCAGTATTTTTCCTTACTGTAGTAGACAAGCTTTCTCTTAGACTCGATTTCTCTTTGCCTCATTGGTAATCAAGCTTCTTCTAAATCCATATAGGTCTGGTTTGAAAAACCTTAGTGGTCTATCACCAACTTAGGAGTGACAATGAGCAGACCCATCACATTTACTTTTGTATACAACACTGTCACCTCCAAGTTTGTACAAACCTTGGGTTGATAAAGTAAAGTTGGTAGCCCTAGGAGTTGCAACATTATTGCTGCAATACAAGTGCTCATCAATAACCCCTAACAGTATAATACAAAATTTTTAGACTTATTGGCTTCTAAATGAGTCCCATTCGTTATAAACATATAGGTTCTCCCTTGCATTCAGAAATCTAGGGGCAGCTAGATTAGGTGATTTCTCTTACTTTGATAACTGCTTTTGATTTGTTTTTACTTTAATTTGATTAGGTTCTTCTTTCACTTGATTATAATTAGTGTTCTTATCATAAAAAAATCCTACCAAATAATAAATAACAATGAGACAAAAGGACACAAGATATAGGCTATTAGCTAGGGCCAAAACCTTTCCTCTTGAGAGGAAAACCCACAAGAACTCTTCTCTTCTTATATAACTTCAAATGATGAATTCAAAGACCTAATACCATTGTCAAATTCCCCTCAATGACCAAGTCAATACTTACTCCTTGATGAGCTTTATTTCCAACCACTTCTCTAGGAACTTTGACCCCAACAACAAATTCGACCCCTAATAGTTTCTTCTACAACTTCAACCCCCAACAATTTCTTCTACGACTTTAACCCACAACAATTTCTTCTGCAAAAACCCTAGATCTTGCACGTGTGGAGAATATTGTGCTTTCCTTCTTCCTTCTTCTTTGCTTGAATTGGTTATTTCTTCTATGGAACTCAACTTGAAAACTATACCCTAACTCGACTTCTTGTACCAAGTTGACAATTTGGTCTAGTTGTTGCAATAAGTGCCTTAATTATTTCACACGTGTCAAGAATATTAACCTAAAAACAATCCCAAAAACTTCACTTTCTCCTTCTCTTTCTTTGTTAGGTATTTGAATTCCTTTTTTGTCCTCTTCTTCTCTTAGATCAAACTTCTTAAGAGTTCATTGGATGATCTTCAAATGAGGTTGACATCCCTTCTATATAGGCTTTCTTTCTAGGTTGAATTGTTGCCTTTATGCTGACATGTGTACTCATGAAGGCCAACTTGTTCTTTTGATGATGACAAGGTCTTGGAGGGTCTTTGACTCTAATTTTGGCTCAAATAAATTTTCTTTACAATATGTAACATTCCCAAAATGGTTTTCCATACATGAAAATGACTTTTATGACTTGTTGACTCAAATACAAGCCCTAGAAGCACTCAGTGGGTGCTTGAACTTTAAATCAAATAACCTTGAGCATGAAACCCATGCCTCAAATAATTCTATTTTTCTCTTTACATCAAATACATAAAATAATGATTACATGTGTCATTATGAAGACCAAACCTAGTTACATATTTCAACACTCCCTCTTAACTAGGGAGGTATTCATAATCCATACATGGTACTTGGACATTCTCAAACTAGAGAATTCTCATAAGAAGAGGAAGATTGGTAAGCCATCTCGTAAGCTATCAATTCAGCTTATCTTATTCCATCTCATCATACCAACCAACATTGTAACATAACAAGGCCTTCACTAACAACTCTATCTCTCCACAAGATCAGAGCATAATGCTAGCAAGACCAATGACTAATACATACCATCATCATTATCCCTCAAGGCACATACCCCACCCGAGTGTTCAAAGGGTATGTCCTTTTAGGACAATTCTTGTCTTGGAATAACACATCCTCTAGGAATTTCCTCTTTAACTACTCTTGCTTATTGGATGCCCTACCACATCCTCAAAGAGTATCAGAATAAAACTCAAATGCTTACCCAATCCTCCATTCTTTCTTCATAACATGAAGAAAATAATGATGTGTCTATATCTACCTCTACTTTAAGGAGGATATAATCATTCCTATAAAAGGAATATACTCAAGCTCCCTCTTCACCACAGACTTGTCCAAGCTCCCTCTTAACTAGGGACTTGTCTCTAACAACAACACTTTTCTCTTTGACGGAGATCATGGTACTATTATTTATTTGTAGTGATCCTCTTCTCAATGTCATTAACTTCGTCTTCTTCATCATGGAGCCTTCATCTTCTAGATATTCTTCAAAGGGAATTGGCCATCCATAACTTTCATTCAATGAACCATAGGATTTAACCAATAGTCATGTCACCCTTCTTTTTCATAAGAAAGTGATCTTCCAATCCACATATATCTTTTATTCATATAGATACCTCTTCCAATTCATGTTTCTTTTAGGATATTACATCCATTCCCATGAGTACTAGTTGTAAGTGACATCGACAAATCTCTTTCAATAGCCTTGTTCCAACCCAACTGTATGTTGTTCAAAAATTAAAATGAATATCAAATCAAAGTTACATTTTATGATGGCCTTTCATCATGACATCAACTTCTCGCAACATCAACATCCTGCACATTCATAAACACATCTCCAAGACTTTCAATGTAAAGGGTGTTCTTCTTTTATAAAATTTATCAAGGTCTTCATATCTTTCTCTATGGAAATATCATAGCTAATTCTTCTTAGTCATTAGATGTTGTTTGCTAATATTATCTTATGTGACAATAATTGCATCTTTCATCAACTCTTCTTCCTTTGTTCACATATTGTTTTCCTAGGAATTTCTATATATAGTTCCTTCATATTGTCATCCAACTCATATTCGATATGAGGGCATATTATGTTGATTTCATCTTATCAATATGTGAAGAAGTTCAAGGAATATTTTTGGGCATGGGATCCCTCACAACAAGTTTTGGGGCTTAAAGCTCAAGTTTTGGTCAATTGTATTGTAAGACTTCCTGAAGTGCGGGTGAGGAGCGCAAAAGTCTAGGATGAGTCATAGGGTGGTTTTCCCTAAGAATTGTAAAATAATGTAAAGTTGTGTCAGCCTACCCATGGCCCGCAGACCATGGGATTGTATAAATAGAGCGAGGCTCTAAGTGTAAAGATAGTTTTTTGGGTAAGCAAGAAATAGATATATGCGAAGGCATGGTTAGAGCATAGGGGGAAAGTTGAAGTGTATTGGGTTGTAGTAGTCGGAAGAGGTTCTACAGCTGAGTGTGTGGACCCCTGCAGCTGAATTCACATGGCGGAGTCAGGTTTGTAAGTGGATTGTACTTGGATTTGAAAGATAATAAAGAGAAGTTTATTCTATGCATTTGTTCTTGAATTCGTGGTTGAATTCTATGCCTTAATTTTATCCTGTTCATTTATTACACGCAATGGATGAATACTCATATGAATGCTTGTATGTAAATTTAATCTAAGTAATCAGCTAACGAAGACTAATTAAGGAAGACTTGGGTATATAACACAGGTCGCACTGCGACTAGGACTACACGAAGACAGTATCATAGGGACTGGGGTGTTCGCAGGTGTGCGTAGCTTAGTAGGTGTGAAGGTTGGACCAAATTCCAATCACCTCATATCAGACATCCCTAAGGTGCGGAAACCTAGTTCTAGCGCCCTCCCATACTACTTTGGGTGAGACCTCAGTTTGCGCTCTGTGGGCTGTTGCCAAAAGCGCCAGTAGTACTGGGATTTTCTTGGCTAAATCACTTCCGAACTTGGGTTAGGCTGCACTGAGCCAACAAATGGTTCCATTGTCGGGACTGGGATCTACATAAGGGATGTCTAATTTCAAGCCACTAGAACAAAACAAAGAAGGAAATTGAAGAGTGGTTTGACAAGAAGATTCACGGGTTCGCGACACAAGAAAACAGAACTCCAAAAGTATCTGAGAAAAGGTGGTTGGATCACTACGTGTATACAGAAATCCACGAGATTTTATTTTCATCCTTTCCTTCTAAACTGTATGATTGGATTGCGATGTTAGCCGACAGCTAGGGAAGGTGTAGGCTCAACCAACCGATAGTGTGGACTCTGAAATTAATGCGCAGACTGGAAGCTTCAGAAGATAAGATAGCATGAGTTGTGGACCACTGGCTCGACAGAATAACAGGAGGATTTATCACTGAATTCATGGTGTACACGACCGTTAGTTAGAGTGAGACATAGCGACGTTTTCTCAAGGGACCGCACGGTAAGTATATTAAATCTTTGAATACCTGGATTAAGATGGTGTTATGTGAAAAGTGAGCTATGCAAATAAATTAATGTTTAGGACTATGTGGAGCGGAAAAATCTACAAAAGCGGAAGTACTGAAGAATTAGAAAACAATCCCTTAATTTCACCCTCGCGAAAGAGCGAGGACAAGCTCACGAAAGTTTCTCCGAGAAGCATGGTTAGTTTGATAAAGAACCAGATTCTGCAGTTACCACCCACACTGCCACCCACTTCACCTCCTTCACCTCCATCTCCACCCACTCCACCTCCACGGTTCAGTATGGTGAGCGCGATCAAACTACCAATATTCAGAGGAGTAGGGAATGAGGATCTAGACCAATTTTTGTTCGTGGTAAGAGTAGTATGGGAAGCACAAGGTGTCACAGACGACAACATTAAGAGGGCTACATTGGTGAGCGTGCTACAGGATCATGCATTAACATGGTACATCAAGCACTCTAACGACCACCAAAACGCAAGGATAACAGAGATCCAGAATGCGTTGAACAGAGAATTTAGCAAGCCAAAATTAGAGACACAGTCAATCATCGGGTTTAAATAGATCGCGATGCTTCTAGGTGAGACCCCCTGGGATCTGGACCAAAGTCTGAAGAGTATGCTCCACGAGGCCAATATGACGCCGATGGATGCATAGCATCGTGCATGGTTTGTATCATCTTTGACACCACACTTGAGGACGGCGTTGTCACAGCAAAAATTTCTACCCTAGCTGAAGCATTGGAGATGGCAATGAGATTACATGAGACCTCGATACAGGACCCTGGGTTGGGAGTTCAATAAATCCACACGCAACTATAGAATCTATGTTTGGACATACAAAGCTTGAAGTAGGATAGGGCACTGCGGCTAGAGGCGCACGAGGAATTATGGTGCATAAAATTCAAAGGCCAAGCCCATGACAAGGATCACTGCCCAATACTCGCAAACTACTTGGCAGGAGGAGGGCCAATGCCATTGAGACCGGAGGCGCAGGCAGGGCCGAGTGCGGCACCCACTTTATGGTGTGCGATTTGTCAGATAGGAGGGAAACACACGATAAACAATTTTCATTTGCTGTAGAAATATACACAGACACCCCAACAATTGCTTTGTAATTTATGCGGGTCGGTAGGCCACGATGAGTGCACTTGCCACAATTACGATCTAATGATGGATCAAACCCCACCCTGTAGGATGCAGACCAAAATGCGAGCCCTTGACCTAGATGCAAGGTTGGCACGCGTTGGATTTCAGAGGTGAGGTCGAGGATGAGGTGGAATGGGACTAGGAAGGGGCCGTGAATAGTTAATTTGTTACAATTGTGAAGGACCAGGGCACTATGCCCACAACTATACCAACCCAACAAGGATATCCTCTATGTATTGTGCTCAGTTTGATCATGAAACAATAGACTGTCCTATGTTGATCACAAAGATGCATGAAAAAGGGGTATTCCAGCCTCCCCCGACTCAAAATATACAAATGATGAGGTCTGAACTGTGCAAAGAGGACCTGAATGTAAACATGATGCTCAGAAGTGGTGCAACCACAGGAGAGGATAAGGGAAAGTAGCCAGAGGAAAGTACGTGGGTTTGTAAGGCTCCTACAAAGGAACCTGAGTTTGACTTAGAACACGCAAAGGAGACATTCATGGAAGCTAAGAAGAGCTTCGAAGAGGCCTCCACTTCAGGTAGTAAGGATCAACTAGAGCCAAGAATGGATCCTTCAATGCCTACTACCTTTCTAGAGACATGTATGAAACTATTGCATGACAACAAGGTGGTTAAAGAACTACAGGAACTGATCACTAGGTGCACGGGCTTAGGGGAACCGTGCATTGTCCAGAAATTGGGGAAGCATGCATTGCACACTGGAAGAGAAATGAGGTTGAATGCACGGATTAGGGAATATGAAATGGATCAGGTAATCCTATATCTGGGTTCAAACATGAATGTATTACCAAAGCAAACATGGTAACGTATGGGCAGGCCCGCCTTACAGTGGTCCCCTATTTAATTACGAATGGTGAACCAATAGAAGATTTTCCCCATGGGAAGGTTGCAAGGGGTAACAGTTGATATTGAAGGCCTGAGCACACAAATGGATTTTGAAGTGATAGAGATTGTCGATGGTAGCAATCCCTATCTTGCATTGTTAGGAATAGACTAGGCCACCGATATGAACGGAGTCATCAATCTAAAGAAGTGCAAAATGATCTTTGAGAAAAATTCGCTAGGTATAGTAGTCCCACTAGACCCAGCCGAAGGAGTGTGACTGAACCAGTGCACGATGATGAAAGTGATGATGATATTGATTGTATTTACAAGATAACTATGCGATACTAGGATTGGGTGAATCCAACTATAGATAGGAGGATCTCGTGGGAGTGCGAAAGCTCCTACACTTCAGATTCAGACGAAGAAGTAGAGCATTGGTAGAATCGGTTGCACGAAGTGACAACGCTGAATTGCAACATGATGATCAGATCACTGCGTTGTGTGACAACAGAGGCATGAGAGCTGCTGACGTATGATGGATTGACAGTGGTGGATGAATTCTTGAGAAAATATGAAAGCACAGTACCAAAACAACAGCGGTTCGATGCGTTGAAATGGGCATTGCATGCAACACCTGCACGATGGTGGGGCACACATCAAGGAAATTTCGAGGGCTGGCGGGCTGCAGAAGGATGATGTGCCTACAGTTTGGGAAGCCATAGCTACAATTAGAAGACAAATACAATGGATGAGATGACCCACATAGGCACCTCACGAAATGGACCAAGGTCTACAAGGAAGAACCACAGCCCGAATGGGTACACGTATTCTACCATACCTTAGATGTCATACCCATGAATTGGTATACTAAGATAGAACTCTGACACGGTACGGGCGAATGGGATTTCTTGCGCGAGGGATTTTTGTTAACATTCACTTTTGAAGACTAGTGGTCAGATACTATTGACAGTGCGCTGCAAGCAGTAAAAGCCGCGATCTTCAAAATACCACAAGAGCCACTGGAAATGCTGCAAACAGCATGGGCAACCTGGTTAAGCAACGCTCTAGAATTTTATAATGTGCAAGTGGAGGAGGATGATGATGACCCCTGAAATATTGATATCCTAGAAACCGAAGGTTGTCGCAAGGTTCGAGGACCATCAATTGATGATCCTGACATCATCGTGCCGCTAAAAAAAAAGTAGGTAAACATTGGCATAGAAGCAGAGCTGAAGTATGTGATGCTTGGGGACTATTGGGACAATGCTACGGTAGATAAGGTCGATGATTTACTCCATAAATACCAAGACTTGTTCCAAACTAGAAACACAGACTTAAAAGGGATCATTGGCGACTTAGGGATGATGAAGATCACTCTGAAGCTATAGATGGAGCTAGTTAAGCAGTGGCCTTACTAATTAAACCCAAATTATAAAGAAAAGGCCCACAACAAACTAGATAAAATGCTTGTGGCCAGAATTATCGAACCAATGGAAGAATCCAATTAGGTGAGTCTTGTGGTAGTGCAAGAGAAAAAAATAGAAAGGCGAAATAAGAATATGCGTAGACCTCAAGAAGCTCAACGATGCTTGTGTTCATGATCCATTCCCAACACCATTCATAGATGAAGTACTGGAGAATGTTGATGGTCAGGAAGCTTACTCATTTACGGATGGCTTCTCAGGGTACCATCAGATTAAGATCGCGCTAGAAGATAGGAGCAAAACAACCTTCACAATAGAATGGGGTTGCTTTAAGTACACCGTTATGCCCTTTAGACTGAAGAACACACCAGGAATACTCTCATGCATAGTGGTGGCTGCATTCAAAAAATACATCCACAAGTTATTGGATGTCTATCTGGACAATTAGACTGTCTTTGGATTAGTTAAGCACCATGTAACGAGCTTATGGTTGATGTTGGATACTTGCTGCCGACACTAGATTGCACTGAACCTAAAAAAGTGTACTTTCCTTGTTCCCTTTGGCAACCTGCTAGGCCATGTGGTTTGCAAACAAGGCCTAATGGTAGACCCTGCGAAGATTGTTGTTATTCTGAATATGAAAGCACCGTGCAGTGTCAAACAGTTACATGCTACTTTGGGGCACACTGACTACTATAGGAAGTTTGTCAAGAGTTATGACCAAATAACTGCGCCAATGGAAAAGCTATTGAAAAAATATGTGACATACTACTGGAATGATGATTGCATGAAGAGTTTGGATGTCTTAAAGGGGAAACTGACCTCTGTGCCAATTGTTGTCTTCCTAAAATGGGACGTGGAATTTCATGTGCACGTTGATGCATCGTGTATCACGTTGGGAGCCATACTCACACAGGAGGGCACGGAGGGTGTGGATCACCTGGTCGCATTTGCAAGTCAAATATTGTCCAAAGCAGAAAATAACTACTCTTCCACCAAATGCAAGGGGTTGGCAATGGTGTACGTGCTCCAAAAATACTGACACTATTTACTTGGAGGACATTTTAAGATGTATACCAACCATTCCGAATTGAAATACTTGGTGAACAAGCCTGTATTGGGGGGATGCATATGCATATGGATCTTACTATTTCAAGAATATGATTTTGAGGTCATAGTCAAGCTGGGACGCTTAAACGCAGGACCAGACCACTTGTCACGAATCGAGACAGGTGAGGAACCAACAAACTTGGAGGAGGGACCACTGGATGCACAACTCTTTGTAGTACGCATCGCAAATGAACACTTCGAAGATATAATTCATTTTCTAACAACAGGGACTACGCCGAAGGAGTACTCAATCCAACAAAAGAAGGAATTGGTGGTGTGCATGGTGGACTTTTCTATCATCACGGGGAACCTCTACAAGATGGGCAACAATGAGATATTGCGAAGATACGTACTTGAATTTGAGCGAGGTCAGATCCTCATAGAAGCACATGGGGGTGTTGAAAGAGGACACTATGTAGGATGCGCGACAACACAAAAGATTCTTCACGCAGGGTTATGGTGGCTGACCCTACACCAGGATTTGAAAGTGCATTGTAAGGCCTGCGATATATGTCAAAGGATGGGAAAACCATCATGAAGGGATGAGATGTCATTAAATCCCCAAATGACACTACAACCATTTAATAAATGGGCAATCGACTTTGTAGGCCCAATCGAACCTTAGGCAAAGAAGGGTGTGCGCTACATCATCACCACGACGGAGTACCTAACATGATGGGCGGAAGCACAACCGGTCAAGGACTGCACAGCTGCCACGACTGCAAAGTTTTTGTTCGAAAATGTTTTGACATGATTTGGCTACTCAAAAATCTTAATGAGCAATCGTAGAACACATTTCTTGAATGAAACCATTAGCACGCTCATAGAAGAGTTCTAGGTTTATCACCAAAAAAGTACACTATACCATCCACAGGCTAATGGAACAGTAGAAGCATTCAATAAAATACTAGAGACTATTTTGACCAAAATATGTAACGCACAATGGAACGACTGGGACCTGCACGTACCCACTATGTTATGGGCATATAGGACAACGCGCAAGAAATTGATGGGATAGACATGATCTAGGTTCGGGTGTGAAGAAGGACCTTACCAAGACCTTTTACTTTCGTGATGTGTTAAAATTGCTTATTAAAAGAACATTAAGGAATACATCTACATGTAGAAAAGAAGAGGACCATAATAATCATCAGCACATGAAAACATAAGTCATTGTTAATGGAGTTCATCTAGGAGGGACTACGTCTCTGGGCCCCAATCAAGGTAGTGTAGGCCGCTGCATTAGGTGTTTTCAATAAAAGTGATGTACACAAGAGTTTTTTGTCTTGATCGTACAAGGAAGAAGGCCCTCACGCAAGAGTGGCTCTAAGAGATATTCTACAACTAGAACTATCAATCAAAACTCCTATTAGTATGACACAAAACATGCATGGTGCGCATCCTACCAACAAGGCACAAAATGGATGTCAAAGCAAAACACATGCATAATGACAAAAAGAGTATCCTAGAAACATACAAAGGGATCTCAAAACATAAAGTACATCATATGAATATTCCTCATAACATGAAGCAAGGAATCATGACAACATGAAATTAAAGAAGATCCTGCATCAATATTAATCTAGGATCTGCAGCATAAAGTAAAAGAAGAAATATATGAATAAATCATATACCTCACACCAACCATGGGCCAACTGAAGATGAATGAAGAAGTGGATAAATCAATCCATGGTGAACATCTGTTCAAATTATCAATGCGCAGGCACAATCCGCTACCAATATATCACAACGTCATTATGAATGGCCATGTGAAGAAGCATTGCACTAAAGCAACTGTCAAAGTGTTGAGGCTTGTTGAAACACTAATCTCACAACATCAATGTGCAAGAAGAATAAGCGATCGAAGAAGAAGCCATCAAGGAAGCATTAATAAATAGATGAATTGATCACAAGAATCAATCAAAGAGAATAATCGATTGATAGTAACATAATTCATCATAAACAGAGAATCACTCAGGTCTTCTCGTTCTGTAGCTCTATGGCTATCTAGACCTATAGCACTCAGGTTTGTCTGTAGATTTGCGGATCTCCATCAGCACAGCCTCCTCATTGAGGTATCTGGAATTCAAGCTTTCTATCATTCCCCAACACATGCTCTCAGCTCCGTTACAGAGTGTTTCACTACTCTCGGCTCTCTGCACCATGCTCTCGGCACTCTAGCATAGGTTTTCAGGGTCTCGAGCACTTCTCTAGCATGCAGACTTTCTCTGTCTTTTTCCCCCTCTGCTCTCTATCACCCATCGTATTTTATAGCATGTTTGGGACAAGATTGCTTCAAAATCGGAGGTTTGTTGCTTAAGAATGGAAGTCGTTGTATAGAATAATCGGTGGGCGCAACAACCGTTAAAAATAGCCCTTTTATCGTTTTACACTGATATGACAAAAACCCAGAAAAACATTGAAAATCATTGAAAAATCCAACAATTTGGATTTCAAAATTTATAAAATCAGACTTATAAATTTATCGGGTCTAGGATATATCACAAGTCGAGATCGCAAGGTGCCAATTGTTAGTCGCCAACATCGCCGAATAGATCCTAGCCGTTGATCAGTTCCGGATCAAATGACTGTGATTTAATCGCTATATCGTTATCACTACGGCCCCGGGTCCTTTGCCAATACATGGGCATGTGCCAACGCCAATCTGCCGATTGCCAATTTTGGTCATCGCTAATCGCATCGCTGATATCCAAGGGTCCTAGTCCTCGGCCTTTGGGTTCCGCCGATGTCGACATCATCGATTTAAAAGCGCCGATATCACTGATTACATAACTGAACTCTCCACCATCACCAATTGCCTACCCCCAATCTTGATTAGTTGGAGATCACTGATCGGGGGTTCCAAAGGCCCACCTTAAGTTTTCCCTTTTTCACTTTTGTTGATTGTGATTTGCCTCTTAAGGCTTAAAGTCCAATTTTTATGGAAAAACCTTATTTTCTTAAGGATCAAGCTGGCCTTATTTTTGTGATAACTTTGTCATCCAGACTCAGATTAATGAACTGTTTGCATCTCCATGATTAGGAAGATGAGCTCTTTGATCTGGTCCTAGTTTGACATCATCTTGATCACTTTTATTTCTAAGCATTCATGCCATGGTGTCTGAAGATCCACCTAGATCAATCCTCCCCACTGAGGAGTTTTCGGTCCTCCAAAAGCATAAAAAGTAATCTGCATATTTCTCTGTACCCTGTCTTCATCACAAATTTCCTAAAAGATCTTGCTTCCATCTCCTTCACCTTTGTTCTTCGGAGCCTTAAGCGATGAACCAACACCTGCTTCCCCTGAAACCTATAGTACGTGGACTTGCAATTTCATTCTTTACAAGACATGACCAAACTAAAGACCCAAACATTCCATACTTGCCACGAGTTTATAACTCATACTCAGTGGTCAAGTTTACAATAAGATGGATGTAATACTCCAGATATGACAACAAGGCCAACTGATCATGGTTGCTTCAAAAGTGATGGAAAACACATCATCACTGCAACACATGATTTACATACATAAGGACAAACACTATTGTTTCGACACATGATGGGAGCATAACATCACTTTCAGAGTATTAATATGTGACTCAAAATACGACTCAAAACATGACCAGACATCATTGTTGTTGACCAAGTGATGGCAAACACAACATCACTTTTACATTAAAAATGCAACCAATGATTTACAAAGAATGACCATGAAATGACAGCAAGTCAAAAGAACCATTTTTCACTTATCAATGTGAATGGATCACCTCCTTGAGGTCGGTTTGCTTGTCGCACAACTGCTCTTCCCAATCATGCACTAACACTTTGTCTTTAAGGCGTTGCTCTAGATGGAGCTTCCATCAAGTGGCTCTCTGATGGCCATTTTTGTCGCAATGACTGCAGTGTGTTTTCTTCCTCCATACTTGCTTAACCTGTTTCTTTTTGTGTGGTTGAGAGGGTCTTTCACGCCTCATGAGCGCTGCCATTCTTTTCCAACACTTGGAAAAGGTATGGTTAGGTAAACCACAAAAATGCATGTCTTTCGATGCCTTTATCTTCGTTCATTATTAACAATATGATCATAATGAAAATTTGAAGATCGAAAGTTATTATACCTTCCTTTGTTATCATTGATGTCAGTATGGAGATGAGAGCTTGCCTCAGCTCTCTCCCTATAATGGAAACTAGCATGTGATGATGGGGATGTTTTCCCATCATTCCCTCTCCTCGGCGAAGTCTTGGACAACTGTGACACATTTGAGCACTCTCCTTTGGTGTACATCGAGCCTGCAAATCGAGATTCATACATAACCTCCAAAGGTTGGGTGATGCCTTGGTTATTAGCACCAAGTTCTTTCTCCTTGTGCCTTGTCTTTGTAAGAAGCCTCATATTTGTCCCTGTAATCACAATCTCCAAATCTCCAACAGAAATCATACTACAGTAGATGAAATTGAAAGGAAATCAACATCTTTTACCTTCTCTTTTGATTTCGAAAGAACTGATGAGAGCTGCTCATCATTCGTTTTTTGGTGTATCGCATTCCCCAACTTCTTTCCTAACATACCCAAGTCCTACTCGACATGGTAATTCATCTACTTGGATGGGATTGACAATGCCTTGGCCATTAACGCCCAAGCCATTTCCTTCATATCCCATTCTCTTCAGTAGTTTGGAGCTAATTCCTGTGGTATGATTTTCAAACACAGCGAAATCATCATCAGGAAACATACAGGAAGATGGAGAACTGATTTTTACCTCACATGGGTCTCGCTGCAACTTTCCCAAGGCCCCGTTCTCTGCTTGCAATTGTAGTAGCAAACTTTGCTTCTCCTCTTTCTCTTCATGTAGACACATCTTCAATTCATCATTCTCTATTTGAAGATTATGTCTATCTTTCTTTAGTTCTTTCATGGCCTCTTTTGTGGCTTTCAACTGAAGCTGCAACCACTCATTTTCCTCTGTCTCTTTCTGTAGAGTTTCATATATAATTTCCACCTTCTTGGAACTGTTAAGCATGATATCGTACATTTCTCTTTCATCCTCTGTAATTTTTCATGCTACAATTCACATCAACATTGAGACTTGCTCTGATACCACTTGATCCAGGTCCTAGTGTGAAGAAGGAACTTACCAATACCTTTTACTTCCGTGATGTGTTAAAATTTCTTATTAAAATAACATTAAGGAATACATCTGCATGCAGAAAAGAAGAGGACCATAATAATCATTAGCACATGAAAACATAAGCCATTGTTAATGGGGTTCGTCTAGGAGGGACTACATCTCTGAGCCCCAATCAAGGTGGTGTAGGCCACTGCAATAGAAGATGTCAATAAAAGTGATGTACATAAGAGTTTTCTTTCTCGATCATACAAGGAAGAAGGCCCTCATGCACGAGTGGCTCTAAGATATATTCTACAACTAGAACTCTTAATCAAAACTCCTACTAGTATGACACAAAACATGCATGCTGCGCATCCCGCCAACAAGGCACAAAAGGGATGTCAAAGTAAAACACATGCACAACGACAGCAAGAGTATCCTAGAAACATACAAAGGGATCTCAAAATGTAAACTAAATCATATGAAGATTCCTCATAACATGAAGCAAGGAATCATGACAACATGAAATTAAAGAAGATCCTGCATCAATATTAATCTAGGATCTGCAACATAATGTAAAATAAGAAATATATCAATAAATCATATACCTCACACCAACCACTGGCCAACTAAAGATGAATGAAGAAGTAGATAAATCAATCCATGGTGAACATCTGTTCACATTATCAATGTGTAGGCACAGTTCGCTAGTAATTTGTCATGGCATCATTACGAATGGCCATGTGAAGAAGCGTTGTGCTGAAGCAACTGTCAAAGTGCTGAGGCTTGCTGAAACATTGATCTCATTGCATCAATGTGTGAGAAGAATAAGTGATCGAAGAAGAATCCATCAAGGAAGCATTAATCAACAGATGAATCCATGACAAGAATCAATCAAAGAGAATACTTGATCAATAGGAACAAAACCAATCATAAAGAGAATCACTTAGGTCTTCTCATTCTATAGCTCTATGGCTATCTGGCCCTATAACACTCAGGTTTGTCTGCAGATTTGCATCTCTCCATTAGCGTGGCCTCCTCATTGAGGTCTCTAGCATTCAGGCTTTCTATCATTCCCCAACACGGGCTCTCAGCATTGTTACACTGCCTTTCATTGCTCTCAGCTCTCTGCACCATGCTCTCGGCACTCTAGCATAGGTTTTTGGGCTCTTGGGCACTTCTCTAGCATGCATATTTTCTCTGTCTTTTCCCCCCCAGCTCTCTATCACCCATTATGTTTTATAGCACATTTGGGACAAGAGCGCTTCAAAATTGGAGGTATATTGCTTAAGAATGGAAGCCATTGTACAGAACAATCAACAGGCACAACAACTATTAAAAATAACCCTTTTATCATTTTACAACAATATGAAAAAAACTGGAAAAACACCGAAAATCATTGAAAAATCCAATAGTTCGGATTTCAAAATTTATAAAATTGGGCTTATAAATTTATCGGGTCCAAGATATATCGCAATTCAGGATCACAAGGTGCCGATTGCCGATTGATGGCATCATTGATTAGATCCTAGCCATTGTTCGGTTCTGGATCGGATGGCTACGATTTAATCACTATATCACTATCGTTGCAGCCCCAGGTCCTTTGCCGATACATGGGAATGTGCCGATGCTAATCCATTGATCATCGATATCGGTGATCACTAATCGCATCGTTGATATCCAAGGGTCCTAGTCCTCAGCCTTTGGGTTCCGCAAACACCGGTTCATCGATGCCGACATCACCGATTTAAAAGCTCTGATATCGCCGATTACATAACTTAACTCTCCGCCATCGCCAATTGCCTACCCCCAATCCCAATTAGTCGGAGATCACTGATCAGGGGTTCCAAAGGCCCACCTTAAGTCTTCCATTTTGCACTTTTTCCGATTCTGATTTGCCTCTTAAGGCTTAAAGTCTAATTTTTATGGAATAACCTTATTTTCTTAAGGATCAAGCTCACATTCGTTTTGCGATAACTTCGTCATCTGGACTCGGATTGATGAACCATTTTCACTTCCATGATCAAGAAGATGAGCTCTTCGATCTAGTCCAAGTTCGACATGATTCTGATCACTTTGATTTCTGAGCATTCATGCCATGGTGTCTAAAGATCCACCTGGATCAAGACACCATTCCGGTTGGTCTGTGGTACAAAAGAAATCATGCCAATGGAATACATCATACCTAGTCTATGAATAGAAGCACTCATAGGAATGAAAGACTATGAAGCTCTGGAAGAAAGGCTCGTGCAATTAGAAGAACTAGAGGAAGAATGATTTTTGGCCGGATTTCACCAACAGGTACAAAAGTAGTGTGAGAAAGCCTGGCACGACCACCATATCAAGTTGCACACCTTCAAAGTAAATGATTTAGTGCTACTGTATGACAACAAGTTCGAAAAATTTCCCAGAAAATTTGGAATGCACTGGTTGGGACCATATGTGGTGAAAGAGGTCACAAACAGAGGCGCGGTCCAGCTAGTCAAACTTAATGGAGAACCCTTCCGAGGAAAAGTTAACGATAGTCACCTGAAGCGCTACATGGGTGGGCCAACTATCTGACTAACTGACCAAAGCGCAGTCTTCGCGACCCGAGAAGCTGGATAGGGGTGCGAACTATAAACACAAGCACTAGAAGCCCGTACCAAAGAAGAGAATCGAGTCAGACACAGATGATTAAGGAGCATAAATGGAGCAAATCCAGCAGACGGCAGAACGGTGCATTGCAGACCTTCGCGCAACACAAGCATAGTTGGAGGGGCTCTGTGCCAAGATCATCGCACCAACAGAGTGACTCAAGACGAGTCACGATGATTGTGTTGGGGGCCTGTTGGGCATGGGATCCCTCGAAGTAGGTTTTGGGGCTTAAAGCCTGAGTTTTGGTGAATTGTATTGTAAGACTCCGCGAAGTGCGGGTGTGGAGCGCAAAAGTCTAGGATGAGTCATAGGGTGCTTCGCCCTAAGAATTGTAAAATAATGTAAAGTTGTGTCAGCCTACCTATGGTCCATGAACCATGGGATTGTATAAATAGAGTGAGGCTCTAAGTGTAAAGATAGTTTTTTGGGTAAGCAAGAAATACATAGATGGAAAGGCATGGTTAGAGCATAGGGGGAAAGTTTATTTATATTGGGTCATGGTAGTAGGAAGAGGCTTTGCAGCTAAGTGCGTAGAGGCCTATTAGAGTCTACAACTGAGTGAACAGACCCCTGCAGCTGAGTGCATAGGGCGGAGTCGGGTCTATAAGTGGGATTGTAATTGGATTTGAAAGATAATAAATAGAAGTTTATTCTATGCATTTGTTCTTGAATTTGTGGTTGAATGTTATGCCTTACTTTTATCATGTTCATTTATTACATGCACTGGATGAATACTCGTATGAATGCTTGTATGTAAATTTAATCTAAGTAATTAGCTAAAGGAGACTAATTAAGGAAGACTTGGTAACTAACATGGGTTGCGCTGTGACTAGAACTGTGCAAAGACAGTATCATAGGGCACAAGGTGCCCCCAAGTGCGTGTAGCGCAGTAGGTGCGAAGGTTGGACCTCATTCCAATCACCTCATATCAGACATCCCCACGGTGTAGAAACCTGGTTCTAGCACCCTCCCATTGATCCAGGTGGATGTTGGTGGCCACCCACCTATCCCATTTGGACCCCCACAATTGTCTCTTTCAGCATTTTCAGTTTCCTTAATTATAGCACAACTTACTAT
>APFE031732379.1:4456-18928 GCA_000404065.3 Pinus taeda
CATGTATCGTGCCTCAAGAAAGTGATTGGGAACAATTGCCGAGTTCAAACTAGTCTACCTGAATTGGACGAGGAAGGGTCAATCTGGCTTCAACCGGGACAAGTTCTCGACACACGAGACAAGCACCTACGCGGCCACATGATTAAGGAGGTCCTCGTCAAATGGAAAGACACCTCTTCGGAAGATGCAACTTGGGAACCAGCCACTATTCTTCAGCAGTTTCCGCAGCTTTAGCCTTGAGGACAAGGCTAGTCTTAAGGGGGAGGGTATGTTAGGGTCCCACCCTAACCCCCTTATTCGAGTCATAGTTATAGTTAAGTAAAGAGTCAATAAAGCCCATATTAATAATTGTAAGTGGTTAACCCGCATTTAAAGGAGGGACCACAGTTAGTTGCAAATGGGCCATGGTATTAGATAGATGGTATTAATAAGAACCATGGTATTGCTCCATGGTATTGCATGTACGAATCCTATATAAAGGATAGAGACTCCCCTCGAGGAGCATTGTGTCTTCTTTTATAATCGAGCTCTGCTCTTTTGGAGGTTGCCCCCTCGAAGAGGCAAGTGAACATTGCTTTCTGAATAATAAAATACTTGCTCTTATTTCTCACTGTTCTATGTTCTGGGCATATTTCTTTGCATATTTGGTATTCTGGTATCGTCTTGCACGTTAAGAGCATAACACAGAAGGAGAAAACCTCCGAGCCATGCTTGCCTATTTAGGGAATCAAACAGTTAACAAGAGAGAGAGGATAGATTAAGACACTTCGAACCTCAGAAAGCTCAGGAGCATTGTAAAAGGCCTATAAAAGGCTGAAAACTAAATGTAACGAGGGTTCAACTTCTGGAGACTATTGAGACTTTGCTACTCAAGCTTCTCATCTTCATTAATTAGTAATACAAGCTTCTTTTGCTGTTATATGTTTAATGTCCATTTTCTATTCTGCTCTAAGCTTGCACTTGAACAGGTTGTTCATGTTTTTTTTTGTGTCTAATGCCAGATAATTGTCATCTTATCTCTGCATTGATAAATTAGATTTGCAAGCTTCTTTATTGCTTGTAGCTAGCCATTCATATGTGGTTATATATGCATCTGCCGGTACAATTAGTATTCTCATTTGTTGCCTATAGCTAGCCATTCATATGTGTTTATATATGCATCTGCCAATATGGTCAGTATTCTCCATCCATTCATTGAATCTACAAACTATTGAGCATTAGTGGTCTAAAGCCTTGTAAGCTTAGGATGTTCATGCATGTCTTGAGTAAAAACATAGTTGAAATGGTTATCTAGCTTGATCCAAACCAGCATTTATTCCAATAGTTCAGAGAACAATATTGAAGATTATATGTTACTAGGCATCTCCGAGCTGCAACCTAGGGGAGTTTCTTGGAGTGATAATAGTCCCTAGGAATAGACCATGTATAATAATTGTAACTACAATTTCTTCAACCTTCCCAATTATTCAAAAGTTCATATATACTATTAGTTTTATTTATTTATTTACCATGGTGAATTAGTAACTCGTTGAAGTAATCTAGGCGAGGTCCAAGATCAAACGTAATATCTAAAAGCTCGTAAGTTAGATATACTAGGAATTTGACTTAACAAGAGCTGAGACTCCACAAGGGTGGGGGAGCTTACTCCTTGAGCCTTATATGTCCCCCTATGAGTTTTGAAATCGAATGGAGGGGATAACATCCCATTGTACCAACCACATGGTCATCCCATATTTTGTTACCTAAAAAAATATTAAAAAAAATCGTAAATACTTTTATTTGGAATATTCAAAACCATAATGATATTTTTATTTTCGTTATATTTAAATATAAAAATAATATTTCAAAGAATATATATATATATATATATATATATATAGAAAGAAATAAAGAAATGCAATTATTTTAATGTCCATGAGGCTAACGATAGCCTATGAGACATATTATTTCTTCATATGTTTGATGTATTCAACCATTTTCCTGTGAAGCCTCACAATAAACAATCCCAACTTCTCAACAAACCCCTCGCTAAATAGATTATCCCAAGAGTTAGCTGCCAAAATATCTGCATAACTTTCCTTGTTGTTTTTGAAGGCCTCACATTCTAAAATGAAATGCTTTTATGTTTCCACTTTTCTGGAAGAACAAAAAATGCATACTATTTCCTTACACACTTCTTTTGACATTTTCTAGCGCCCTGTTTCACAATGAAGTTGATGAGAATTAGTCATTAACTAAGCAATATGAATTTTGGCTCTCCAAGAAATATTGGCCTTTATGTACACTTTTTGTTGATGATTATGAGTGGGATTAAACAGTTCAATATAGTATTATTTCTTTCTCCCTAGCTCCTCATCCCAAGTACGCTTGTGGATCTTATCCATAAAAAAAAGCTTTTATCTCTTTACTATTTATGGGACATGTGTTCAAGCAAATACCCCATTTACTAAACCATTTGTTATTTTGTTGCATCCAAGTCTTCTTTCTTTTGCATAATATGTCATTATAGACAACCTTAGGTCATCTGCCCTCTTCCATTTGCTCATTTTTTTTTAAATACCTTATGACTTGGGCCATAGCAATTGTTTCAATAGGAGCAACTCTTGTTTCACTCAACAAGATAGCATAAGGAACTGCACTTTTAATTTTGAATTTGTTTGTAATCAAACACTTCTGAATTTTCTCAATTTGTTTCCACTGCATGTTAGATGTACTGTTGGCCCACAGTTCACAACCATAGAGAATCACGAGAATCACTAGAAGTCTAAAAAGAGTTTGAATGGTTTTCTAGTCCCATAACTCTGCCTCTCTACACCTATTTTGAAAAGCGTAAAATGCTTTCGAACCCCCCAAAGTTCTTTTCTTTCTTTCTTTCTTTATGATGATGATGGTTAACATCCACTGAAACCAAACTTTGCTCTATCAGACCTAAAGAAACGAATTATTTAGTTTGATTTAAGATCTTATTCCTATGCTCAAAAAGCTTGAAGAGAAGCCTCTCGAGCTCACTGTAATTTTGACAACGTAAAAGGCTAGGAAGGTCAGTGTTGTAACAAATAGTTTGAAACTGAGATCTAATGTGGTTATACGCGGGGCACTCTAAGAGGAAGTGATTTTCATCCTCGATGTTCGTATTCTCACAGAGATGGCAAAACCTTCCATCCATGGTGTTTTAGGAACTGCCCAACGACCCGTTTCACTATGGAGCTCATGAGAGTTCGTTCTAATCTTGGCTATATTAATTTTCTTCTTTGAGCTAGTTAAAACAGAGAGATACTTTTGATCTTCTAGGGTGGGGTTGATGACCTCCTTATAATATCTTAATTTTCTTTTAGCTGTTAAATCTTTCTCACACCACATTTTTTCTCTGAACTTAGAAGTAACAATATTTTTAATGTTATTAATGTTTTGCAATGCAACATTCTCATCGATCTCCCAATAGTTTAACCAGGCCCTGGTGTCTTTATACCAACCTTGTTTGAGCCTTAGGTGGTTTTGGTTGGAATTTAAAGCTAGCTGAGGAAGTCTACGGTCTCCTATGTTATTGAGTTTGTGCTTGTAAAATAGAAGCCTAGTCATAGCTAGGCTCTCGATATGGGAAAGACCCACTTCTATAAGGAGAATAGGATAGGGTGTGTTGCTTTTAATTTTGAGGTTATACGCTATAAAATGCTTCTGGATTTGCTCAATCTTTCTCCAAGATTCTCTAGAGATGCTACAACCCCAAACCTCACATCCATATAAGATAACCGAAGTGACTAAAGTTTCAAAGAGGAACTTCTTTTTATCCCACATTACAAGGTTTCCCGTTTTACAATTATTTTCAAGACCAAAATAAGCTTTTCATCCCCCATTAATCCTTTTCTCAATACTATAGTTCCAGTTGAGCTTGTGATGAATATCAATTCCTAGGTACTTGTAGGAAGACACTTCCTCCAAGTTACTATTGTCATACATAAAATTAGTGTAAGTGTCCTTATTGGATTTGATAATCATAACTTTTGTTTTGTTAGTGTTAACAATCATACCCATTGTAGAACAGAAATCCTTAAGAAGTATAAGTTGCTTATCAAGATCAGATGGGCACCTTGCGAGAAGAACAATATCGTTAGCGTAGAGAAGAAGGATGATGACTATCCTAGCTAAGATCGTGCTAGCACATCATGCTTCCTCTAAACTTAGATTTTTATTGAAGTCAATTCCGAGATATTCGTAATCCACAAGTTCTTCCAAAATGCTGCCTTCAAAGTAGAACTTATGCTGGTTATGTTTTATTTTTTAGAGAAAACCACTACTTTTGTTTTGCTAATATTGACTTGCATCCCCAGCATTCTACAAAATGCTCAAGGGATAGTAAGTGCTCTTGCAAACCAAGAGCAAATTTAACAATTAGAATAAGGTCATCTACATACAAAAGAAACCTTATAACAAACTTGCCCAAATGGATACCATCACCCACTTGTGAATTTAACCACTCCTCAAGCTTGTCGATATATAAACAAAAAAGGGTAGGAGACAATGGGAAACCTTGCTTGACCCTGATATCGCTTCTAAAACTTTCAGAAATGCTTGCTGAACTTCCAATTTTGACTTTCACCTCTTCATACAACCTATGCACAACTGCGCTCAAATGTTTAGGAACCCCGAGTTCCTCCATTCTCCGCCAAAGTTTATCCCTAGGAACCATCTCAAACACTTTTCTGAAATCAACAAAGCAACAAAATACTTCTTCCTTTTTCTCCCAAGCTTTTTCAACTGTGGAATGTTTAGGTCTAAAACCTGCTTGCCCTTTAACACACTTATCTCTTTCTTCTGCCTACTTACTAATTTATTTTCTAGCATGCTTCCAAATAACTTTGCAAACAAGGGGTTTATCATTATGGGCATATAACTGGAGGGAATATTGACGTCACCACTCCTGAAGAGAGGTATTGGCATACTATTTGTCCAATCTGTGGGGAACCCCTATTGTATGATGTTGTTGATTTTTTTTGTAATGTGAGGTGCAAGAATCTTTGAGCCACACTTTAGATACTTTGCTTGGAGTTCAACTAAGTCTTTTTCTTTTCCAACACCCAACTTCTTAATACCCATCTCTACCTCTTGCATCGTGAAGAGTTTAGTATCAATGTTGACCAAGGGGGGGAGGGTTAACCTTGGGATCCTGCTCATAGAGTTGTCTTGCATACTCAAACCATTTAGAAGCTGTAATACTATTTTCAGTTTGCATCTTTCTCGTTTGAAGCTCCTTCCAAAATAATTTGGGATTATTTTTCCCAAGGAAGATTAGTTCTTCCCTCCTTGAAACCATAAAACCAACCTTTTTCTTTTTTAATATCTCCTTGTAAGCTTTGAACTCTATGTTATCCTTGTTTGACTCTTTCCACATTCTCCTTGCCTTTTTGCATTCCTCATCAAACCAAACATTAACCGGAAAACAATTTGTTTCGAACTTCTTAATTTTTGCTCTTTTACACTCCGCAAAGCATTTTGAATTAAATATATTAATTCATGATAAAAATAATATTTCAAAAATATTTAATTTTATCTTTTATTTGTGTTTTAAATTTTTTTGAGTTAAAAATAATAATTGCCATTATCAATTTAATTTTAGAATAAAGAATAAATGAAAATAAATCTATCTTAAATTTGATTGGGAACACTCCTCAATTTTTATTATAATACCATTATAAAAACATTAAAATACTTTTATAAAATAACATTAAAAAATAAAAATATTCACATAGATTAAAAAATGGACACTAATAAATAAAAATAAAGAATATTTACATTGATTAAAAATTCGTCCGCAACAAATAAAAAATAAAGAATATTCACCGTGATTAAAAAACAAACTTAATCAATCTTAATTTCAATCTTTAATCGCCTAACCATTGACACTTTTCTATATGCGTTGACATTAATACTTCGAATGATATATGTTATTCCTAACAGAAAGCCCACTATATAAAAATTGAGGGAGGCTACATGTTTACATCGAGTATTTATGTGTCCACTGGAGCAGATAAGCTAATGCAGAGGAGTTCCTGCCCGCCTGTCCACTAAAGCCAACCACATAAAAATCCATGTATGTTACAAATATACATTGAGTATATAAACTGGTCACTGGAACGGAGAAGCTCATGCAGAGGAGCTCCTGGTTGCCTGCTTCAGGAGCTTTGGGTCTCTTCAATGGCGTCCGCATTCAAAACCATGCCAGAGTTTGTGGCGTGGAAACCAGTCCCTCCACGGCTTTCTCACTTCGTTACGTCAAAAACTTGCCATTATTTCAGTACAAACCCATGGGCCGAAGGGAGAAAGAAATGGCGTTACAGCCTCAGGGCGGCCTCCACCTTGGGCACTGCAAATCAGTCCACAAATGGGGTCGCTGTCAAAAGCCAGAAGAAGAAGAGAGGTGCAGAAAAGGAAGCTAACTTGAGATTTGTTTTCTTGGAGGAATTAATGCAATGTGCCAGAAATGGAGACGCGAGAGGCGCAAGGGTAGCAATGGACGACATGGTGGTGGCGGGACTCAGGCCTGGACCTCGCTCCTTTCATGGCTTAATCGTCGCTCACACTATCGCCGGCGACGAACATGGAGCTGTAAGTAAAACCCAGTTGGCCTTTCTATTCCTTTTTAGACAATTCCGTTCTTCCATTTTTTGCAGTGTAAGAGATAATGAAATCCTGAGACAAATGTCGGCATTTTATTCATATTACCAAATATTAAAGGTGAGAAGCAAAGTGATTTGTACCACAACACATACATTTATCTATTGGTTGTTAAGTCGGAATCGATGATGATTTTCAATTTGGAATTCGCGGTAGGCTATGTAACATGTATGGAGAAATAATTTCCAGTGGCGGTCGCTCAGGGCACCTATTCGATGGCGATTTTCAGTTGGGAATCTGCATTAGCAATGTATCATTACTATTATTTTTGCTTGAGGATTTGAACGGGCTGAAGTTTACGTCATACTATATAACATGGAGATTGTCAATTGAACTGCTCTACATGGGCCAGTAGCTATACATATATATTTTTTGTTGTAAGTCAACATTCTATTCATTCAAAAAAAGATATACATCTCATACTTCAAAAAACATGTGGTCTCACCCCGACCGGGTTTGTTGATCAAAGTCTGCAGAAGGTGGCAAAAATACAAAAGGGATGCCAATAACAATTTACACAAACGAGAGGGCATAGGCTCCAATAGACAAGCAAAACATAAAGAAAACCAGAGGACATACTAATCGTATGAGGTGACAGAAGCTGGGTTATCTGGAGCAGTGCTTGGAGGAGGTGGAGGATGGAAGTTGCACTAAACGTGCCCTTCGAAGTGTGCCATCCAATTCTTCAGCTTTTCCACTTTCTCCACTAGATGGTTTTGTCCCCGCCAGACTACCACCACTCGCTCCTTTCCCTGGCACTGGAAGTAATTCATGCGATCCAGTGTTGCCATCAGCTCGTCGTGCTTTTCTTGATTGATTCGTTTTGCTGCATCTACCGGTCCACCAAGTATTGGATTAGGCCTCGACAATTTTCCAAGTAGCAGCGCTGCAATCCCTATGGGTCCGAGGTGTCACAACGACCATCGTTTTGAGTTGAATGAGCTCTCTTGCGCCCACCACCCCTCCGAGAACCAAGAGTTTGAGTACTGCTACCAGTGCGGGATCTCTTCGTGCCGTTGCTGCCACCACAATGAGCCAACTACCCCTGACTCTTGCCACCTCCTCGCGAGGTCGGGCATCGACCACTTCGAAGTTCGCCACCTTTCCTTTCGCGTGCTCCAGTCCCTACACCCCAAGCCCTGCCCACCGGTTTGCTCCTGCTTCCATCCACCATGATTGCCAATGCAAGGGCCTCCTCCCTCTACGTCCCTGGCTTCACCGAGAGGATAGACTGCTTGCATTGAGGATTAGGGCGCATTTGCCATCACCCAAGCACGCCCAATTCGACCAAAGGTGTTGCCTTGTCTGCTAAATTGAATTGCTGCCCACCCGTCCACTAGACAGAACTCAAGGTTCCCCACTTGCTCCAATGCGCGACGGTAGCTCCACCGCTCCACTCGTCAGTCTGCCCAGAACGGGATCGGGGAGAAGGTGGAACCAGGGGTAGATTGTCCTCGTCCTGTAGAACCCAGATAGAATTGTGCCAACCGTGAGATAGGGTCGCTCTCTTGGAGCTCGGGGAGTCCGTTTGACTGTCGCCGCTAGCAGCACCTTCACATTCTCTGCCACACTAGTCACTCCACTTTACAGAGCTAGCTACCTGGAGGATGACGGTCCTCCAGAAGCTTGGTGCCTCCCAATCGCCACCCTCACCATGGCACTGCCAACTTTTACATAGACGCTCCTTACCCGAAATGAACCAAAAATAACATTTTCCTTCATACATCGGCTGCCAACCTAGTCTGGCCTTACAAGTTCCGAGAAAAACAAGGAGTTGGACTCTTTTGTACGCAACAAACCACAATTCCCCGAAGAAATCAAGAAACCACCAATTCTATCGTGCCTCCGACCTCTCTTTCGTCGTCGAGCAGGAGGCCAAGTATAGTTCTACTGCCAAACCTGAGCATTGAAACGAAATCCCAACACCTTCCTCATCCCGCCTATCAACCCGTTATCGCTTCCTGTTCCCAATGCAATGTAAATACTCACACGCTTGAAATCTAAGGCTTCTGTACGCCATTCCCTCCTCTGTATAGGAAGAGGGGACCGGGAGGTACGACCCTCCCCAGCGACCCATTTGTCACTCCTCATGGGGCCCGACGACCACGTTATTCTTGGTTCTCACCCCCTTCGGGGAGGCCAATAGCTATGTATTGTTACAACACTAATGCAAAATTAATTTCCAGATATAGTTGCTTGGGGTACCTTTACAATATATGCCAACCAACAATTATTGCACTTGGTGACCTTTTATTTCTTTTTTTGAATATTTTGCAAGGTAGATGAGTCTCAATGATTTGTTTGGTGGTTGGAACAGGTGATTCTACAGTTCGAAGTTTTTAACAATTTTTGTTTATATATATGTATATATAACATTTGGAATCGGTCTTCAAATTTTATAGTAGATAATTCTTTTTTAAATCGAATTTTGAAAATGGCTGGAGGCCTGATTTTGTTCAAAGGCCCAAGGAAATTTTTTTTTCCTGCCCAAATTAAATGTGACCAGAAAGTCCATGGTTTTTTTGCCTTTGGCAACAAAATTTGACCGTAAGGTTTGGTAGCCAAAGGTTGGGATCAGACAATGAAACTTTGATACCAAATGTAGTAACCAATTTGGCTCACCAATTAAATATCCAAAATATTTGGAATATGAAGAAATTCATTTAGGATAAGATAATAAGTGGTATAATGATAGTATAGTGAGGGTCCCGTTGTAAATACCTAGATGGGGTGCCCTTTCATTAAAAGTCATGTCTTTTTATTAGGATGTTTCTTTTCACCAATTCTTAATTATTATAGCCGTAGTCTATCTATTATATGTTTTGGACCGTTTTCCAGTCTAATTTGCTTAGACTCTGGCATAGATTTGTTGGAATCCCAAGTTTGAGTTGTGAACTCTCCACAATCCGACTGCCTTAGGGGTTTTTCAGGATGTTGAATCTATATATGCAATCAAAAATCCAATTTAAACAACAAAGATGAAGATTTGACCAATGTTCTTTTTCGCTGGATTCTGGCCAAAAACTCCAAAACATATAATAGTTAGACAATGCCACACACACACACAGACACACACATATATTACACTATTATAAATCTAGTTTGAGTTTCATCCATCTAACAAAGTTATCCTTGGGTGACAAAGCATGATTCTTGCGTTAGGAAATATTGAGGACCCCACCTCTCTAGCTCAATATATATATATATATATATTCTTACACTATTATAAATCTAGTTTGAGCTTCATCTATCTAACAAAATTGTCCTTGCATGACAAACAATTCTAGCTTTAGGAAATATCGAGGATCTCCCCCACTCTAGCTCAAGAATTAGCTCGAAGGCCTAGAGTGGCGCAAGAAGGTGCATCCTACACACTATGCTCTAGCATTTGCCCCCTTTGTGAGATATAGGGGATGACTTGGGGGACAATAGGTTCCAAGAACATGAGGTTTGAACTGTACAATCACAAGTCTATGTGTTTAAGTTGCATGAAATGTGGAAACATGCACCTGTTTCAAAAATGGAAAAAGTTGGAAACATGACCCCCCATGCCCCCAACTGGTATGTCAAGAGAAGATAAGATAATTTTATTAATGTTCAATGAATGACCACAAAATTGTTGATTTTTTACGGATCTTCTTGTTGGAAACACTAAGAGGGGGGGGGAGAGGGTTGATTCAACTTTTATTTTAATTGTTATATTATGCGAGTTAGATTTTTCACATGCAAGAATCACTATTAATACTGAAACAAAAATAATTTTATTATTGAAAATAATAATGAGGACTCCAATCCTCTTTTACAAGATTTAGGCTCCAACCTATACAATAATTCCAATTCAAGGCTCCAACCTTTGAGTGAGGACTCCAATCCTCTAGATCAAATCCAGGCTCCAACATGGTCTATTTGAGGACTCCAATCCTCTCAATCTAAGTGAGGCTCCAACCTGATCTATATATGAGGACTCCAATCCTCTTAAGTTAATTTAGGTTCCAACCTTTCCAAAATACTTCCAAATACTGTCTTCAGTAGCTACTCCAAAAAGGGTCATCAAAATCTGCTTCAATAGATGTCATCAAGTCTACTTCAGGGGTCTCCAAGATCAGTCTCAACAGGTTCTCCAAATCAAATTCAAGTATGCAACAAGTTGCTTCAAAGTTCTTCAATGACTGCTATAGCACTAGCTCAAAGAGATCCAAGGTTAGCTCCAAATGTGTTCCATGTAATCTTCAAAACTTTCTCTAGAATGATACTCGAAGTTCTGCTCAAAAAGGGGTTCTTCAAGTCTGCTCAAAACTCTGTTTAGAAAACTCTTGAAGTCTACTTCACAGATTCTTCAATTAGGTCTGCTTCAATGGTCTCCAAAAAGTGATCCAAAGTCTGTTCAAAAACTGATCCAAGGTCTCCTAAAAAATTGATCCAAAACCTGTCCCAAAACTGATCCAAGGTCTCCTAAAAAATTGATCCAAAACCTGTCCAAAAACTGATCCAAGGTCTCCTAAAAAATTGATCCAAAATCTGTCCAAAAACTGATCCAAAACCTGTCCAAGTTAGGTCAAAAACTAGGACCAAATATACCCTTTTACTTCAGAACTGAAACTGTGACAGGAGCCGAATTTTCTTGCCTTAGTGTTGAAATTCTATGGACCACAGGGGGCTGAATTACCATAGGCTGAATCAGAGATTCCTCAGGCCGAACCTCAGGCTGAATTTCAGGCTGTCAATATGAATTTTGAGGCTGGATCAGGCCTAGTTCTGGGCAAGTTCAAGCTAAAGTTAGGCCGAAATTGGTCCTCCAGAATAAGTGAAGTCTGCTAAAAAATATCTTTGAGAATAAACCATAACCTTAGAAATCAGAACCCAAAAATCCTTCTTCACTTTACCACAGGGTTCATGAGATATGAACCTCTGTTCTTCCTCAGACCCAAGCTTTTTCTTCTTGCTTGGACGAGTTTTCTTCTGTTCCTACCTTGACCGAGATAGTGGCCACGTGGAGGAAGAATAATATATATATATATATATATACTAGTTTGACCTCACAAAATTGAACCAACACATCCTTTTAGGATCCGACCTGTCAAATTAAATCCGAGCCGGCTTCATTTATCTTTGTGATTTGACACCGACCTGAACAATTATACCATGGATATTTTAATCAAGTCCTAGATTGTGTTTGTTTGTCTTAAAGTGCCATTCCCATATACAAATCTTGTACAGTTTTATTATTGTTGTGATCAATTTTGTTTTTTGAGCCAGCACCCTTGTCTCCAATAGTATCAATGTGAAAATTCGGCAAACCCCGAATCCTATTGCAGCAATTGATGTTAATTCTTCTAATTGTTAATTCGATTAAACAATTTACTTGCTGTGTGCTACGGCACATATCGAATTAAATACACTGCAACCTTCACAAAATAAATACTGTAGAAGAAATAAAAATGTTGGAAGAATAGATGCACACACACAAATACACAATTATTTTTGGACTAAGTCCTCAGAAAAACCCAACTCAGGAAAACCGGTGCAGCAATTGAAGGTTTTAATACTATGCAGTAGTAAATCTGAGTACAAGTCTATGGATGCTCAAATCTAGCAATCCATACAGAGAAATGACTGACAGTAAATCTAGTGAGAAAAATCTCACTCCCACTGGCGATCCAACACTAACCTTGGCTCAAGTTGAGCTGCTCTTCTCTGCCTCTGCACAATCACTGCGTCAGCCTACGCAGTACTGTGTCTCACAACTTGGAATTGCTTCGCTCTTGCCATTTGATCAGCCGCTGTCTGGAAGATGGATCCTCCTAGCCTCTAGACTCTCTCTTCAGCTTCTGGCACTGAATCATTGCTTCTCCCCAGCAAAATACAAAATTCCCTCTGAAGCACTGCACTGCCTTTGCGTGGCTCCGCTTTGCCTCTCTGTAGTGCACTCACCGGACCTAGAAAAACTTCCTCCGACCTTACTATCCCTGCCCCTCTCTCTCACTGCTTTGACCTCACTAGCTCTCTCTTCGACAACTCAGTGCTGCTACTTTCGAAATCGATCTGCTAGTGAAATCGAACTGATAGTCTGTTTCCTCTAAGCCCCATCGAGCTTCTTCTTATAATCTCTCGTTAAGACATCAACAACCACGATTAAAACTTAATCGATGAATAAGATTAACTAGAACTTGATCCAAGTCTTTTTCTAGAAGATTCTCACCATGACTTAATTAATATCCTTTAATTAATCATATTCCCTAAGTTTAGATTTAGGAAACATTAAAAATTGATTAATTATTTTAACTAAGTCGTCTTTAGGTGGAATTTCCAGAAACAATTTATGAGTTTTGGAGAATACATGTATTCTAGCCTTTCCACCAAATTTCGTGGCTAGAACACATCCAGTGCTACAAAAACTAACAATCAAGAACCCAAAAACCACTAGAGGCGATGATAACAAGATGGGTTAGCTCCAACAACATAGCTCACAGTACATGGCATATCCTCTTGATAAGGTAATGACATCTTAACTGCTTTAAAAAAACTCCCTAAAATGTTTCAGAATTGATCTTTGTATATCCTCTATATAGAGTAATGAAACCTTAATTCCCTAAAGCATCACACATAATGTTTAAAATAAATCTTCCTATGTGTCATGATGTGTACTACTGATGAGAATAATGAAATCCACCCATTTGATGCTGATTTCATCCCACAACTTAGCTTGCTTAACTAAAGTATGGCTATTGTTTTGCATTCACCATTTAGGATGATGTCACTAACTTTGGCCCTTGCTTTGCCATCAATGACAACACCTCAACACTTCTAAACTAACATATTTAATATGCATAGCAAGATCTGCTCATTCAACTTGTCCTGACGATGAACCACACTGGTTGGTTCGAAACGCGTCGACAAAAATATCTCTATGCGATTTTCGCCGAAAAATTCAATAAAAATTACTTCTTATGATTTCCTAGGTTAATCTTTAATTGCATTCATATTCATCATAAAGCAGTTATGTTAAAATTGGCAACTAGGGCCAAACTCCATGTGGGTCACCTCATTTATGGCAGCTGATATTTTTCCTAGACTCCTCTTGTGGAGAGGTGTAGGATTGATCTAAAGATCATCCGATTCCGACAAGTATTTATGGAGATATGAATTTATTTGTATTTACTTGACAAATTGTCAAGGTCGGCCAACAGTTAAATGTGTGGCACACATGCCCAGTGAATCATATAAATACAAGAGAGGTTGATACATTTTCTCATCTCATCTCACTCATTCATCTCTCTCTCTCTCTCCCCTTAGCTCTGGGTTATACAAGAAGCAGCTCACACTTGGGAAGAAGGAGGACGCATTAGGGCAAGGAGGGCGCTGAAAGGAGGACGCAGAAGTTGTTGGTCTCTTTGACCTGCATTGACCAAGCATTGACTCATCAAGGGTGCGGTTTTGGTGTGGCTGCCTCTCCTAGGCAGGCCACAGATTTTGGCACAAAAATCGAGGCAATCCATCCACAAGTTTGACTAGTGTTGACTGCCCTAGTTTTGGGCAGCAGGTTGACTTCAGTCAACAACAATTTGATTGTGTTTTTGGGGCTATTCAAAGGCTGTTTCTTCAGGCTATTTGAGGGCTAGTTGTCCGGAAATTGACCAAGCATATTGGAGGTCAATTTCAACTCGTTTGACCAAGTTTGACTTTGCTGATCTAGGGTTTGCTGTTGCTGATATAAAATTACAGAATTCTGATTTTGTACTATTTCTCTCTGCTGAACTATTGAAGATAAAAGAAGATTTGATCAAAGGGTTTCCTCGCATT